>CM035428.1:57982978-58250478 GCA_020310875.1 Ceratopteris richardii
GCATAGCCATGCTCGACATAAGCAGAAAGCATTGCAGTCCAAAACCTAACATCACATTGGTAGTGCAGTCCAGCAAAAATATCCTCTGCATGCACAAGGGCACCACATTTTGTATACATTCTCAAGAGACTATCACCCACTGTAATATCATTGGCAAGGTCTCTCTCCTGGATATCGTCATGCAGCTCTAATCCTATTTCTAATGACATCAACTTATATTCCCTCCCATCAATAATTGTCCACTCTTCTTTCTCTGCAAGTTGACCACATGCTTGCAAAAACATCACAAATGTAAGAGGTCCTGGGTTTACCGCATCTTCCCTCATTTTCTTGTACAAAAGTAAAGCCTTCTCTCCTTGGCTGTGCTCTACATACACTGAAATTAAAGAGTTCCAAGTGACAAGATCCCTATCATGCAGCATACAAAATAAATCCTCTGCTTCGGCTATAGCACCGTATTTTCCATAAATTCGTATCAGTGTATTACATGCAAAAATGTCATTTAAGATATCTAATTTCTCTGCATCAACATGTAGCGCCTTGCAAAGCTCAAAAGACATCAATCTAAGGGATTCCCCATTCATATCTCCAGATTTTTCTCTCTCCCAAAGTTTTCCACATGCTTGTAACACAGTCACAAATGCATATTGATCGATCTTCATACCCTGTTCATGCATGTATTTGAACAACTGTACACATTTAATTTCATGTTTGTTCTCAAGGTATGCTGCCATCATTGCATTCCATGTTACAGAATTGCAATAAGTGTGTGCGGATAACATGAGATCTTCCACTGATGCTATGTTCCCTGACTTGCTGTACATGTTCACTAAAGTCGTCAATAAGAAAGGTCTTTGGCAAAAACCTGTTTTTTGGGCATCTGCATGTAGAGCAGTTCCAATATGTAAGGCTGTCTGCTCCTCTGAGCCTCCTCTCTTTTCTATAAGTATAACACATGCTTGCAAAGCACTAACAAACATCAGTTCATCCAAAGTCACATTTTCTACATATATCTGCCTAAAAAGTCGTAAGGCTTTCATTTCTAAACCTTGATCAATATACGCTGCAAGCATTGCATTCCATGTAACAACATCATGTTGAATTGGTCCAGAAAATACATTTTCTGCCTCGTCAATGGATCCACACCTTCCATATACATTAATAAGAGTAGTACATATATATACATCAGTTATTAATCCCATTCTCTGAGCATCAACATGAAGAGCTCGAATGCTTTCCACATCCGCAATACTGCCACATGCTTTAAGAAGGGCAACAAGTGTATAGTGATTTGGCTGTACTCCATCATTTTTCATAGATTCATACAACTGTAAAGCTCTGGAAGCCTGACCACGATTCACATATGCAGATATTAATGCAGTCCAAGAAAAAACAGTGAGATGAGGCAATGTCTGTGAAACACAAAGTGCATCTTCAATTGCGTCACACCTTGCCAATGTCATCACCAAGTAGTCGCCAAAGTAGCCAGACAATTGTTGTGCATGTTTTGAAAGATGCACATAAACTTGTTTGGCAGGATAAGAGGCCCTACTTTTATTGCATGCCTTTAGAAGGGAAAAGTAGACATTTTTGGATGGGGCAGTGGTCAGCTTAAAGAGAGCATCAGCAGCTTCGTTTATCTGGCCTTCATTGCATAGAGATTCAACCAAATAAGCATTTGCCTTAGAGGCAATAGCCATGAATCCTTATCGATCAGAAATTTCATGGCATGAGCACCATCACTGTTGTATGTTTCATATAAAAACTAGTATACTTAAAGTTGGCGATTGAAAGAGTTTCCAAGTGTGTTATGACATTGGCCTGAGCAGAAATAACATGACAATGAGAGGAAGTAACATGACCCTCATTGTCGTCATCGTCACCATCACCATCTTCCTCACCTATCTTAAGATCCATGCCTTGATTTAATTTAAACATGTTGAAGTATGAAATAGAATGCATGCATGCGAATCGTATAAAGAAGCATCCGTTGCCTTGGTTTCCACACTGTGAAAAACAGGAACTTCTGCCCCCAAATTCGTAATGCCAAACAAGCAATGCATTAAGTTGCATCATATGTTACTCCGGCTGCGCTTATGGACCATCAGTGCATAGTACAAGTGCAGCATGCTTCTGCAAGTCCTAAATGTCGTAGCCCGAAAATTTTGTGATTTGTGAAGCTCATCCTGGAAAACTCTGAATTCGCAATGCCAATTCCTACTGCGTCCGCCATGGTCAGAATCCCGATAGTATCAATCGAAAAAACTACAGCGGTCAGACTGATGCACTATCACATAGTTTATGATCAATCTTTCGCGTTGGAGATAGCCTGAGTTTATGTACGTGAGGTGCATGAGAAGTTTCTTACTTATGATCTACCATCTACTCTCTCTATACTATTGACTCTCTCTATACTCTCTAAACTAGTAATGTGTTAATTGACATGGGATGCGAGGGAGGAAGACGGAGAAAGCTTATGAGAAGCATTTGAAGAAAAGACATAAAAGCACAAATATGATCCTACTATGGAGGGCCGTATCCAGTTGGCTTCGGGGGGAGTAGGCTTCGGCTGAACCTCCATTTAAAAAAAAAAAAAAAAGGGCCGTATCCATTATGTTTTCAGGTTTCGACTCTTTCTATTGCACAAATATCATATGGCCATGAAAACTGTCAAAGCAAGCTACTGTCTATAGATTGGACATTTACTCTGCCATTACAAAAACAGAGAGAGAGAGAGAGATCTCGAGGCAAGGAGATCATGACATAACGTTATAATGAGATGTTCAATTAGTAGAGTGAATAGGTAAATAACATCTTGCTAGACGTTGAGATTGTCAGTTGATGCCAAAAGGAAATCAAGCAAGCATCGTAGCTTATTGATCAAATATTTGTGGACATGCTATATAAAGGTGTAGCTAAAATCCATGCTATCACAAAATGTAGACATATCGACAAGTCCACATGTCAAGAGTACGTCCATGAAGTACATACAAATCTAAAGACTAGTTGAATGTAGAACTTTTTTGTGGCAAGATCATAAGTGACAATGTATCGCTTCAAGTTTAACTAGGTGAATGCAAACATGCATCAAACAAAAGTTAAAACAGAGTAGATGGAATCCTTTCAACATCTAGACCTAGAAGAAACTAAGTTTACATCAAAGCAATGGTGAAGCCACACTTAAAGAATGCAGAATTTTCAAGAAAGATAATAAGAAAGAACACATCTCTTGGAATTTGAACAAAGCTTTGTATACAATTGAAAATGTTGATGTATGAAACACCACAAGAAATGAATTAATGTGACACTAGAACACCTCTATGGTCACCATTAACTCATTGCCACTCCAAACTTTGAGAAATGATAGCCTAAAGTGAGAACTTTGCTTCTACAGAAATTCCTAGTCACCGAAATGACATACCTTCAGTATTTTGCTAATTTCTCCTAGCTCAAGTATTATTTCTCCATGAAACTTTATAGGCTGAAACTAGAAGAGTAGAGCTTTCCAACAAGCTATGATATGCATCAAACGGATCTCTAGAACTCAAGTTATGGCTCTCACAAGATGACCTTGTATGACCTTCCAAAACTGGAAATCTTTCCTGTTATAGTAAGAGCGCCTGTTTAAAATTAGAATTCGATGCCTAGCATCGACTTGCAACAAGAATTCGATGCCGGGCATCGACTTGGGATGTTTTTGGCCACTTTTCAACAGGGATTCGATGCCGGGCATCGACTTCCCGCATAAACCTTGATCTTTTGGATATCAAAACTATAGATGATTTCATGCACACTTAGTATATGACTTATCAACTGGAATTTGATGCCAGGCATCGAGTTGCTCCAACAACATCATGTTTTTCAAACACTTCAGTACTGAATGAAAAATATAAATGAAAATATGACTTATCAGCAGAGATTCGATGCCAGGCATCGAGTTGCTTGGAAAACTTAATCTTTTTAACTCATCACACAGTAGGTAATTATGGAGATGATGGAGAGAGACTCATACACAGAACTTTACTCAGTTCTTTCTCATAGCTATGAAAACTCAGAAGTTTTACAGATGCTTTCTCACTCAGAGAAGCCCGACTATACTCAGTCGTATAAAATGAACTCCTTCTTCTACTTCTTCTCTCTCACTCTCTCTCTCTCTCGCCGCGTCAGTTGATACAAACTAACTTATATAGATTTTCGTATTCTCGTGATTTTAAAAAACTTCTAGAACTAAAGTGAACTAACTTTACAAATATGATACATTTGTGAATTTTTCCCTTCACATAGGCATGGGGTTTTCTTCCTAAGATTTGACCTTCAAATATATGTCCAATTAGTGATTGTTTCTCCAACAGCTCCCCCTCAATCACTAATTGACATTCC
Organism: Ceratopteris richardii; assembly: GCA_020310875.1. Lineage (NCBI taxonomy): Eukaryota > Viridiplantae > Streptophyta > Polypodiopsida > Polypodiales > Pteridaceae > Ceratopteris > Ceratopteris richardii. The sequence goes on from CM035428.1 coordinate 57,987,359, forward strand.
CTGTTTCTTCATATCTTCTTCTTTTCTTTTACTCCTGCCATGCTTTTGAATCTGCTGGTCTTCACACCATCCAAGCTCTTTGTCATTATGTCTGCTAACTGATCTTTAGTAGAAATGTACTCCACTTCAATCTCCTTCTCCATTACCTTTTCTCTGAGAAAATGATACTGTATCTCTATGTGCTTTGTCCTTGCATGAAATACTGGATTTGCTGCAAGATAAAGTGAACTCATATTATCTCCATGTATTGTAGGTGTACCTTGATCAATGCCTAAGCTCTTGAACAATGTTTGCATCCATATGACTTCCTTAGCTGCTTCCACAAGTCCTTTGTACTCTGCTTCAGTTGATGATAATGCTACTGTATGTTGTTTCTTTGAACACCAACTTACAAGCTTATCACCAATGTATATCATGTAACCATGAGTTGATCTTCTGTCATCTTGGTTACCTGCCCAATCTGAATCACTATAGGCTCTCAACTTCAAATCTGATGTAAAAGGATAATATAATCCTTCCTTTATAGTTCCTTTGATATATCTGAGAACTCTTTTGACCTGCAATCCAATGTGGGTCCTTTGGACAATGCATGAATTGTGACAAAACTCCCACTGCATAACTAAGATCAGGTCTTGTTAGTGTAGCATAAATCAAACTACCCACAAGAGATTGATACTTCCTCATATCTTTGTAGTCTGCACCATCATATTTACTAAGCTTGTGATTAACTTCAAGTGGAGTTGAAGCTTCTCTGCAATTTTCCATATCAAACTTCTTCAACAAGTTCAGAAGATACCTTTCTTGTGACACATATATGCCATGATCTGTATAAGTAACTTCCATTCCAAGAAAGTATGATAACTTTCCTAGGTCACTGATCTTGAATTCTTTTTCAAGCAATCTCTTTACCTCCTTGATTCCTTCATCTGAAGTACCTGTGATTATAATGTCATCTACATAAATACAAATGTAGATTGTACCTTCCTCTGTTCTTCTGATAAGTAGACTTGGGTCTGCTTTTGAACTTTGATATCCAAGATCATTGAGATACTTCACCAGTCTATAGTTCCAAGCTCTTGGAGCTTGCTTCAATCCATACAATGCTCTTCTCAACCTGCAAACAAAATTTGGATACCTAGAATCTATAAACCCTTGAGGTTCTTCCATGTATACCTCATCTGATATGTATCCATTCAAGAATGCATTTTTTATATCCAATTGACTTAGAGTCCATCCTTTTGAAGCTGCAATAGCAATGATTGTCCTTATAGTTGACATCTTAGCTACGGGACTGAATGTCTCATCATAATCTATGCCATAGGTCTGGGCATAGCCTTTCACCACCAATCTAGCTTTGTATCTGGCTATACTTCCATCTGCAAGCTTCTTCACTTTATAAACCCATTTATTTCCAATTACTTTCTTACCATTTGGTTTAGGAACAAGTTCCCTTGTCTTGTTCTCCTCCAGTGCATTGAACTCTTCCTTCATTGCTTCTTCCCATTGCTTCTTACCTTTAGCTTCATCATAGTTCTGAGGTTCTTCATCATCTTTGACCATATATGCATAGTTCTTCTGAGTTATGTAAGAAGTATCATAAGAATACCTTTCTGGTTGTCTTCTAGTCCTGCTTGACCTTCTTGGTTCACATTCTTCATATGTGTCTGGATACACTTCTTCATCAAATATAGGATCTTCTTCATTCCTTCTTGTTAATCCACTTCTGGATGTACTTGCTTGCATATAGTCTTCATCTCTATTTACCTGCATAATTGATTTTCCTTTCTCACATCTTCTTACCTCTTCTTCAAATTCTTCAATTGTATGACTTTGATCTGCATACCAACTTTTCTGTTCATCAAATGTAACATCTCTAGAAACAAGCAATTGTTTGGTTAAAGGATTCCACAACCTGTAACCCATATGCTTTTCATCATAACCAATGAACACATATTTTTCTGCCTTTGGTTCAAGTTTATGCCTAAGCTGTGATGGCACATAAGCATATGCAATTGATCCAAACACTCTACAATGATCTAGTGTTGGTTTCTTACCCCACCAAGCTTCATATGGAGTCATACCATTGAGAGCTGCACATGGTAATCTATTCACAAGATATGTAGCTGTATTTACAGCTTCAGCCCAAAGATAATTTGGACAATTCTTCTCCTTCAACATAGCTCTAGCAAACTCAACCAAAGTCCTGTTCCTTCTTTCTGCTACACCATTTTGTTGTGGTGTATACCTGCAAGTTATTTCTCTCTTAATACCTGCATTCCAAAGATAATCATTGAACTCTTGGGAGAAGTATTCTCCCCCTCCATCAGACCTCAGTCTTTTAAGCTTTTGACCTGTGACTCTCTCTGCATATGCATGAAAATGCTTGAAAGCTCCAAACACTTCTGATCTTTCCTTCAAGACATATAAAGTTATCCATCTTGTAGCATCATCAATGAAAAGAACATAATACCTTGAGCCACTGATTGATCCTTCTTTTGTTGGTCCCCATACATCAGTATGAATGAGCTCTAGTAATCCATCATGTTTGAATCCTTTATTCTGAAATGGTAACCTGTGTGCTTTACCCATTTGACATGCTTCACATTTATAAACCATATGTTGACTTTGCACATTTGGTAATCCTAGTACAGACTGATTAGCAACCATAGCTTTAATTCCTCTTTCATTGAAATGACCTAATCTCTTATGCCAGAGATCAAGTTCTGTAATCACTCCTTCACCATGTGTAAGCAAAGCTTGACCAATGTTCCCTTGTACTCTTAAAGTAAAGAGTCTACCTTCTTTCTTACCAGAGACAATCTGATTATATCCATTCTCTGGATCTTCAACAAATACTCCTTCATTTGTAAACCTGACTTGAAAACCTTTTTCAACTATCTGTCCCACACTAATCAAGTTTTTAGGTATTGTAGAAACATACAAAACATTGGTTAGCAAATCTGCTCCACTCTTGCATTTCACTTTTCCAATTGAATGTACACTATGTCTTGTATTATCACCAGTTTGAACTGTGTGACTAGAAATGCCTTTTTCCAATTCTGACATCAATTCTATGTTTCCTGACAAATGATTAGAACATCCAGAGTCAATGTAAAATACCTTTAGATCTTCTTTATCTGATGTGTTGATTGAATTCATCATCAATGATGTATGACTTTCATTCTGTGTGTCATTTGCATAGTTGTAGTAGGTGGTGTTGTAGGATTGATTCTGTCCCCAACTTCTTCCTCCACCTCTACCATAGCCTCCTCTTTGACTTTGTCTACCTCTTTGAAAATTACTTTGATATCTTCCACCTCGGCCTCTGCTATTGTTATTTTGATTCTGGTTTGATCCTTGTTGGTTGTGCCAACAGTCATGAGCCAAATGATTACTCAATCCACAGATCCAGCAAGCCTTTTTGTTGTTATTTTGATTACCTCTTCCTCTTCCAAAACCTCTTGCTCTTCCTCTGCCAGTGCCTTTACCTCTTGCATAATAAACTTGAGAACTCGACTCCTCTTCATCCTTTGCTTTACCTTTATCTCCTTTCTTCTTGTTCTTCATGTACATTGCAGAACTTTGTCCTTTATCTCCATCTCCCTTCAAGTCTTGCTCATATGTGAGCATCAAACCAAGCAACTGGTTCAAATCTGGAACATAATGATTTAATGAAAGTTCTGTTGATAAGACAAAAGGTTTCCACCTTTCATCCCCTCTCAAACCTGCAAGTAATTGAGCAATCAATCTGTGATCTTCAACATCTTCATCTTTGGATCCAAGACTATCTGCTAGATCCTTCATCTTAGTGACATAATCACTAATGGTTTGACTTGGCTTCTTCTTGAATGTTGTAAACTCTGACCATAGACTTGCTTTCCGTGCTTTAGTAGTACTTTGGAAATGATACTCCAATGCATTCCATATATCTTCAAATGATTCCAATCCTCTGATATGTGGTAGCAAATGATCAGAGATTGTATTGTAGATGTAGGCCTTTGCACTTGCATCCTTCTTCTGCCAATGCTTTAAAGCATCTAGTTCTTCTTTCTTTGGTCGGCTTTCATCTTCGAATACTGGCTTCTCTTCTTCACCTGTAACATATATCATGAGATCCTTACTCATAAGTAAGGCTTCCATTCTCATTACCCATGCGGGGTAATTATCTCTGTCCAGTTTGTCAATGGAAATATGATCTGCCATAGTTCTTTCCTTCTGCTGCAACCTGTGAGCTTAAAGGATAAAGGATAATACCTTTTGAAGTTCTTTGTGTATGAGGATACTTTTGAAGTAACCTTTTGATGCCTTGTGTCTTCAAATGCTTCACCTTTCAAACTTTAATGGAAAACTTTACAAAACTTCTCGTACCTTTGTCGTCTTCTGCTCTCGAGAATCTTTCTGCTCTGATACCACTTGTTGATGTATGAAACACCACAAGAAATGAATTAATGTGACACTAGAACACCTCTATGGTCACCATTAACTCATTGCCACTCCAAACTTTGAGAAATGATAGCCTAAAGTGAGAACTTTGCTTCTACAGAAATTCCTAGTCACCGAAATGACATACCTTCAGTATTTTGCTAATTTCTCCTAGCTCAAGTATTATTTCTCCATGAAACTTTATAGGCTGAAACTAGGAGAGTAGAGCTTTCCAAAAAGCTATCATATGCATCAAACGGATCTCTAGAACTCAAGTTATGGCTCTCACAAGATGACCCTGTATGACCTTCCAAAACTGGAAATCTTTCCTGTTATAGTAAGAGCGCCTGTTTAAAATTAGAATTCGATGCCTAGCATCGACTTGCAACAAGAATTCGATGCCGGGCATCGACTTGGGATGTTTTTGGCCACTTTTCAGCAGGGATTCGATGTCGGGCATCGACTTCCCGCATAAACCTTGATCTTTTGGATATCAAAACTATAGATGATTTCATGCACACTTAGTATATGACTTATCAACTGGAATTTGATGCCAGGCATCGAGTTGCTCCAACAACATCATGTTTTTCAAACACTTCAGTACTGAATGAAAAATATAAATGAAAATATGACTTATCAGCAGAGATTCGATGCCAGGCATCGAGTTGCTTGGAAAACTTAATCTTTTTAACTCATCACACAGTAGGTAATTATGGAGATGATGGAGAGAGACTCATACACAGAACTTTACTCAGTTCTTTCTCATAGCTATGAAAACTCAGAAGTTTTACAGATGCTTTCTCACTCAGAGAAGCCCGACTATACTCAGTCGTATAAAATGAACTCCTTCTTCTACTTCTTCTCTCTCACTCTCTCTCTCTCGCCGCGTCAGTTGATACAAACTAACTTATATAGATTTTCGTATTCTCGTGATTTTAAAAAACTTCTAGAACTAAAGTGAACTAACTTTACAAATATGATACATTTGTGAATTTTTCCCTTCACATAGGCATGGGGTTTTCTTCCTAAGATTTGACCTTCAAATATATGTCCAATTAGTGATTGTTTCTCCAACAGAAAAGATTCCTACAAAAACCATAGATTCCATAACATAAGGAGCTACCCCTAATCGATAAATCATGTGTATCAACGAGTGGATACTTTACCATATTTTCTTATCAAGAATCGAAGATAAAAAAGTATCGGCAAAAACATTACCTTTGAAGAAATTGGTCTAGTTATTGAACACAGCATCCACCTTTCCACAATGCAAATAAACTCACTAGAAAGTTTTCCAACTTTTTTTTTCATACTCCAATCAAATGGAGAAAGAGATTTTACTTGCTGAATTCAAAAGACCAGGCATTGTATTCTAGAGCATTATTTGCACAATTTTCCTAGATCCACCCTCAAGTGACCATAAATGGTCCATGGTGCTCTAAGTTGTAAGTTCCCCATCATGAGGAGAAGCCAATGTGAGATTCCAGACATTTGTGGAACCATAAGTTCCAAGTTAGATGAGGCCTATATGTGAGAGTTGATGGTAATAGATGATCTTTGTGAGCCTAGACATGAGGTTAGGTAGGGCATAAAATTATGGGCCATTGGGTTTCCATTCAAAGTGAAAATAAAGGCCTTGTGGTGTCATGTGGTTTCCCCATAGAACCATAATGGGGGGCGTGCAGAGTGCAACTTGCCCCCTTCTACATGGCCCAGGGGGTCTATCCCTCAAGTCTATAGGTTCAAGATGATAGGACTTTTGGTCATGAGATTATTGGAAGTTAGAATTTGCCAATTGTTTTGTCTTTCTTGATTATGTTTGCTTATCAGATCCCATTGTAAGATCTATATAAGCATGGCCTATGCAAATAATTACACAACATTGGACACTAGTAAGCCCTCATCTAGAGTCTGTCTGGATTGCCTTCTCATCTCCATCTTGGGAGCATCCAAGTGGAAAATACCATCTTTATAGCTGGATTCATCTTAGCAATTTGAGAATTCCAGTTCTCGATCTCTCAGGTTTTGTCTCTATTTATCTTTTTTTTTTCTCAACCTTATTTATGCCATTGTGCTATTATTTCTTACATGGTACCAGACCTCAAGAGGCTTTGAGTGGCATAGAAGAAGAAACATAGAGGTTTCAGTGACAATGGAGAGAAGATTTCAAGGAATGCATCATCATCTACGATGAGGAATCAAGGTCAAATGAGTATATCGAGCACATGTAGGAGTAGTAATGATGTGGTCATCCCAATGTTGCAAATACAACCACCAACCTTCATAGAAGCTAAGCTTGACGTACGAAGTTAACCATATGGAATTTTAAAATCACTTCTATCCTTCATTCATATGAGCTTTTGGATACTGCTCTTTGGATTAATCATCACCCTCAATAAACACTTGATCCACATAATCCCAGTTAAATTACTCCTCTTCATGCTAATCTTCTACATGCTTGGAAACATACAAATGTAGATCATTTGGAGCTTAAAAAGTTCATTAAGTATTCAACTGTGATTTTCATCACTATTCTTGTAACATAAATCACCAATTTTTATAAATTACTGCTCCATTTTGTGCAATACAAGGAGTCCTTGAGGTTGAGGAGCTTAGATAGAAGTTACCCACTAAGTTTCATAAATTTTGGAGCTCATAAGGTGCTTCAAGGGTAGCTTAGAACCTAATTCTTAACTATGTTGGAGAATAGGTTTGAAATCAACCAAAGTTCCTAGAATCTATAAAAAGAGCTAGAGAGCTCCTTTTTGAGGTTAGAATTTTGGAGGATTGATCATTACAAGTAATAATACATAAAGTATGAAGTTTTCATCTAAGCATCTCTTTGTGTAGAGACAATTATCCTCATTGCTTTGAGAATAGCCTTAAGACTTCATAAAAGCATCAAAATTTTGGTATCATTGTCTAGGAGATTGTTTAAGTCCATATAGGCTCTTCTTCAGCTTACAAACTAGACTTTCTTTGTCAAAAACTGCATAACCCTCTAGTTGTTCCATATAGATCTCATATGTAAGATCTCCATGCAAGAAAGCAATTTTCACATCAATTTGGACTAACTTTAAGTCCTCCGTTGCAATGAATCCAAGCACCATGTGCAAGGTACAACCACTAGAGATAAGATTTCCACAAAATCAATACCATGTTGTTGCTTAAAACCCTTTGCAATAATTCATGCTTTATACTTTGGAGAAGCACTATCTGATGTGAATTTATCTTATATACCCATTTACATCGTAAAAGATTTTGTGCCCTTTGGAAGAGGTACTAAATCCCAAGTACCATTCTTGTGAATAGAATCCAACTCCCTCTTCATGGAATGATCCCAATTGACATGTTCCTTTGTCTGCATAACCTCTTTGCAGCAAGAAGGCTCACCAGCATCTGTTAGCATTAAAAAATCCAAACTTGGAACATAATCTATCAGGTGCAACATCTTTATACATGCTAAGTGGAGGACTAATATCCTCAAACACCAATTCTCACTTCAACCTCCTTAATGGGTAGTTTATGCATCTTAGACTCATTGAAAATGACACCACTACTTCTGATCATGTTTGAGGATCCCATAAGCGATATCCAAATTGGCCTTCTCAACAATATCCAAGAAAAATGCATTTCTTTGACTTATGGTCCAGATTTTTTCTAAGATTCTTGAGTATATGAACATGTGCTTCACACCCAAAAACTTAAAGATGATCATAATATGGTGGCTTGCCTATCCATGGATCTTGTGCCACTTTCAGATCTTTGGTAGTACTAGGTTAAAGGTTAATCACATGAACTGCAGTCACTACTTCTTTTGCCCAAAAGCCTTGTGAAAGGTTTCCATTATGCAGTATAGAAACTACTCTATCCTAAATAGTTCTATTCATCCTTTCAGCTACACCATTCTATACTAGGGTATAACGAGTTGTAAGCTCACTACATGATTCCTCTACACTAATAGAAAAGGTTGAATTCATGTGAGGTTTACTCACCCCCATTATTTGAACATAAAGCCTTGAGCTTAGTTCCTTTTTCAATCTCAACTAAAGCAAGCCATTTTCTAAAAGTAGGGAGTACCTCATCCTTTGATTTGATAGGATATACCTAGAATTTTCTAGTAGTATCATCTATGAAAGTGACAAAGTAAAGAGAACCACCTAATGACCTTGTTGTTCGAGTTTGAGGTCTGTAGAAGCATGCAAACAGCACAAGGAAGAAGAAGAATCTTGGATCACAACACACAAGTCTGAATGTATTACCAAGAGAATGTACAATGATAAGTGATCCATTAGAGTTATAGGCGGATATAATAAACATGTTTCCATAGGAGTGGCAATAGGTTTGCAGTCTTCAAGGCCAAAATGTTAGAATAATGTATCAATATATTTTGTTTGACACAAAGCTATTCTGCCATCAACTTGCACAAACTGAATGCCCAAATAATGATGGGAATGCCCTAAATTTGACATCTCAAATGATGCATGCAAATTAGCCTTAAATGAGTAATATGCATCTCATTAGGACCATTGAGAAGCATGTAATCAACATACACAACAATGATTAGAAGCACATCATTTGCACGCTTAACTTATAAGGTGCTCTCAGTTGGAATATTCTCAAAACCATGTGCAATCAAGTAGGCATGTAACTTTTCATATCAAGCACATGGTGCTTGCTTCCAACTATATAATGCCTTTCTTTACCTGCACACTTTGTTTTCATGCCCTTTCTACACAAAACCACAAGGCTAAAAAACATACACTTCTTCATGCAAGTCACCATTTAGAAATGCACTTTTAATATCCAAGTAATGTACGTTCTAACCATGATGAGTTGCAAGTGCACAGATGCTATGAATAGTAGTCATTTGGCATGTAGGAGCAAAGGTCACGTCAAAATCAATGCCTCTTTCTTGAGCATAACCTTTTGCAACAAGCCTAGCCTTATACATGTCAATTGTTCCATCAGGCTTACACTTCACCTTGGATACCCACTTAGTGACAATGGCCTTCTTGCCAGGAGGCAAGACACATAAAGACTAGGTATGATCTATCATAATAACATCTAATTGTATACATGAATTGCATATTCCACAAAAACAACATCACCGCTAACCAAAATGTGTTTAGTGTGTGGATGATATAGACTATACCTTTGCTTTCAAAATTGTACCCAACAAACATACATTTCACTGCTTTATCATCCAATTTCTTGTGTTGTTGTTCATGCACTAATGCATATGCCAGATTACCAATAACACACAGGTGAGCAACAAATGGCTTGTGACCATGTGAAGCCTCATATGGAGTGATAGACTGCAATGCTTTAGTGGGACACCTATTAAGTACAAATGGTGCACACATAACAACCTCAAGCAAGAAACTATGTGGTAAAGCCTGGCTCTTGACTATACACCTCACCATCTCCATAAGTGATATGTTCTTCCTTTCTGTAATCCATTCTATTGAGGTGTATATGGCAGTGTACATTGATGTTTTATCCCACGTTCAACCAAAAATGCATTAAAATCAAAAGACATATATCTCCCCCTCCCCGATCAGGACTAAGGGTGCCCATCTTACATGATGATAGATTTTCAACCGAAACCGAAAACTGCTTGAAGCACATAAACACTTCTAACTTTGCTTTCAATGGATATACCCATGCATGCATGGAGAAATCATCAATGAAAGTCATGAAGTAAAGGTAGTTATGTTTGCATAGGACCACAAACATCACTGTGAACAAGCTGCAATTTCTGAGTTACTCGTATCGAACCATCTTTTGGGAAGGAGGAACACTGCATTTTGCCCAAAATACAACATTGATAGACATGTTTACCAGGTGCCTTATGTTTGGGCAGAGAGGACACCATTTCAGATGACCAAACTAGCAAAATTTAGATGACCAAAGCATGCATGCCAAAGCTTTGCATCTGACATAGCATAAGAATCTTGAACTGTACATGCTGAGTCATTCATAGATTTTGCATAATCTATGAGCTTATACAAACCACGACATAAAATGTCAGAAGCAATAATCACATCACCATTTGAAAGATCATGAATTGTACATCTATCATCAACAAATTTCACAACTAAGCTGATCTTGGCTAATGCTGAAACCGATAACATATATTTCTTGATCCTTGGCAAAAATAAACCATCCAACTGAGTAAAAGAACTACCATCAACAGTAGTCAGAATGATCTTACCAACTCCCATAATAGAATAAGAGGAGTTGTTGGTGCATGTGACACGATTCCATGTAGGGGTAGGCGCAAGTGAAGTGAAGAAATTGTGTTGCAAGCTAATATGTTTGGTTTCCCCATTATCAAAGTAACAAACATCTGAGTCTACTACAGACATACACTGTTCATGAGAAGATGGTTCATAACTACAAATAGTAGTAAATGGCCATTCTTCATTTTGTACAAGATTTGTAGACTCTAATTTGTGTGTAGAGGCCTCTACAACAACCATTCCAGCCTCTTTTTTCTTTGCCTCTTTTGCAGTTAGTTTTGATCAAGTCTTTATGACATCATCATTTCCTTTACAATATTTGCAAAACAATTTTTGCTTTTCTATTTTCTTCTCGTCTTTGTCATCCTTCTTTGATTGTGCAGAACTAGCAGATTTCGACTTACTAGTAGATGAGCTCAATTTACCTTTGCCCTTCTAACTAGCAAGGAAAGCTTGATCTACAACATGTATAATGCACATGTTCTACGTAGATTGATCTTCCTGCAATAGAACATAGATTAACTCCTCAAATGTTAAGGCATTTGGTTCCTTCTCATCATCAATCAAAGAGTAGAAGAAAAACTCTGATATGAATCTAGAAGACCATTGAGAACAGTCTACACAAGTGAACTTTCTTACAAGACTTCATCAGTAGGAATCAACTGCTCCTTCAAATCTTTGATCTTTGTAAAAAAACTATCCATGGATTCTCCTTCATTCATTTTGCAGGAGTGAATGTGATGAATAATGGCATGTTTGATAGACAAGGCTATCAATGCATGTGCCTGAGCATCTCTGCCATCCTAACAAAGTTGTTTTGTAATAGGTGCAATAGGAACCACTGCACGAATAGGAACCTAAAGAACATTGTCTTCAATGCCATCCACATCACCTTCAGTAAATGTATTTGTAGTTGTAGTAGGACATTTTTCAACACCGTGCACAATATTACATAGTCCTTTTGCAACCAATACATGATGCATTATATGTGGCCATAATGGGTAATTGGTACCATCCAGCTTATCCTCAACAACAACATACGAAATACACCACTGCTTTCAGCCATGGCCACTGACTAAATACCCTGTTGGAGAAAAATAATCTCAAAAAGTTGAACATAACTACCTTGTCGAGTTCTAATAAACCTATAACAGACTTTGAGGTGCTTATACTAGCGAACCAAAACCTATATATATGTTTAGAGGCTGAAATGAGCTTAGATCGTGATTTTGACCTGAGTATGCTCACCAATTTTTGTGCTATTTTGAGACTATGATTGGAGGGTATCGATGACACCCTAGATGAAGTAGCGACCTACTCTGATACCCATTGTTGGAGTTTGAGGTCTGTGTAAGCATGCAAATATCACAAGGCTTTCTCCAAGGCTTACGATTAAGGCAGTGATCCAAACATAGACCTTGGCATACCTTGTCATCCGAGTCACCGAAGTCACCATTGGCACCATTGGCTGCACTGTCGAGGCACAAATGGAGACCATGGGGTGGATCAATTTCCGCTTTCTATGGGTCTTTCTATGTGACTACACATGGTGTTTGTTGTCTTGCTTTAGGACATGAGAAGTGAAATCAAAGCTGATTGAGGTGATTTTCTATATGCTAATGGCCTATGGAGTGCATATGATAAAAGTAACCTAACTAAATGCAGGAAATAAGCATATCTATAACTAAGCCATAAGTAAATATTCACAAATAAGAGAGTCAATTGTTTCTTCATTTATTGGAATGTTCACATGCATAGGCAACAAATAAATAGAAATAAAGATATAAATCAACGACTGATCTATAGGTATATTTCGAGTTCGATTTGAAATTCTTCTAGATGGTGTATTTGGTTTAGAAGAAGAACTTTCATCCATAAATGAAACTGATGAGAAAATAGTATGCACATTAAATCCTATACAAGTTATATGATAATAAGAAAGTTATTAAGATAATTTCAACTTCTAATGTATTTCATCCATAAAGAGAAAGATAGATGAAAAGAATCGAATGTTTGCAGCTCCATGTTGGCAAACATGGCATCTCTTTCCACCTTTCCGTCCACCTTATAATGCTCATCAAATATCTAAAGTGCTCGTAAGTGCTTGTCAATGCTTTGCATAAAAACATTAGGAACCCAACATAAGTACATTTATGAGAAATAAAAAACACTCACTTCTTTATTAATTACTTTGAATTCATATCACATCCATAAAGCTTACTTACATGCATATTTATACTTACACATGCATATACTCATGCACTCTATGCATGTATACTCACATGCATAAAAATTCTCACCTACATGCATGCACTCACATATACATGCACTCTCACTAACATGCATGCACTCTATGCATGTACACTCGCATGCATAAACTTTCACACCTACATGCATGCACTCACATATACATGCACTCTCACATGCATGCATGCACTCTATGCATGTACACTCTTACATACATGCATTCTCACTCACATACATGCATGCACTCTATGCATATACACTTTCACATACATGTATGCAATCTATGTATGTACACTCTCACATACAGGCATGCACTTTCACATATGCATGTACACTCACATATACATGCACTCTCAGTCACATACATGCATGCACTCTCAGACATGCATGCACATACATGCACTTATGCACATGCAAACTCACACACATCATGTGAGTTAACTAACACACACATAAACGCATTTTTGTGTTTATTTTTATTAAGTTAAATTTATCTTTTATTTATCTTTTATGTTTTTAATTTTACTTTTCTTATTTTTACGTTTCTTTTATTTTACCTTTGTATTCATTTTTCTTTGTTTTGATTTATTGCTTGATTCTTTTACTTTTTGAATTTTATGTTTTCTACATACACATGTGTCACAAGTCTCATACAACATATGCACACTATTACATGACTCACACATGCACTTGACTTCAAGCATGCATACAAACACACTACTTCCACTTATGTATACACATACTCTTACACATAGCACTACACACATGCAACCCACCAACCCAAAACAATTTGAGCAAGTTACAAAGTCACAAATATCAGTATCAAAGTGAAAAGAAAGAAGAATTGGGTTTGGGATTATACCAACAGTGACTTGTTGTATGTCCATCTTTGTCACAAATTTCACAAAACCTTTTCTCCTTTGGAGCAATTATAGAGTATCCATGTTTCTTTAATTTACTAATCAAAGCTTCCTCTTTACTTTGTTTACCTTTATGTTTGTGGTGCCTTCTCACCACAACCTCTTCATGTTCAGTGTCCGATTCAAAATCAGTCGTACCTTTCTCTGACTCCATTTCTGAATCAGATTCAACATGTGAACTAGAGTCACTATGCCTCTTCTTCGATCTGCCAAATCTTCTTTCAACTCTTGCAGTTGCTAAAACTAATACATCAAAACCATTAGCTATATCCACACTTGCCACTATATGCCTAATGCTGCTCCTTAATCCTTTTAGGAAATAACCCCCCAACATTTTGTCGGTAGGTCTCTTGTTGCCCTGTAATCTTTCCATGAAAGTTCTAAATTTCTGAGCATAATCTTCTACTAACATGTTGCTTTGTCTAATTGCTCTCAACTTCCTCAAAACATAAGAGGGAGTTTTTTCCTTCCTAAATCTTTGTAAAAATGCTATTTTTAATGCATCATATATAGTGAAATGAGCAATATCGTATTGACTAAACTAGCTCATTGCTCTTCCTTCCAATGTACTTACAAATTGCTAGAGTTTTAGTGCATCGTCATATATTGTGTCATATCCATTTGTTGTCCACTTTATCTTGAATTGAGCAATGTGACAGTTAGCATCCTCTAAAATGGGCTACTTTGACCTTGGGATTTGGAGGCGGTTGCGCCATTGGCTATGGCTGAGTTGTATGCCTAGTTCTTTGATTGGTTGCCCCTACAAGTGGGTCGAACTAGAGTCTTCTTCTAACTCCTACAATTGCTTCTATTAGGAAAGTGCTCCTAGTATACCGGCCACTAGCCTAGCTTCAGCTCCACCTGCTCCTCGTTCCTCTTCTTCAGTTTCAAGGTTAGATTCCTCTTGTGCTTCATACCAATCATAAAATTCAGAGATGACTCCACGTTAGCCACTTTTGCTTGTGCTCTTGTATAATAAACTTTACTAAGCCTTCCTCTTCGTCCTTTCATGCATTTCTTCCTTCATTAGCAATGTAGTAGGATCGCCAAATGTGTTGGGGTTCGAAATCAACACATCACTACTCACACACTTTAGACTATGCAAACATAGTCGGATGCAACACTACCCTTACTGTAGACTCAATCAGAAATCACACTACCCTTATTCATTCATAAATGCTTTCGTAGAGATAGATTAATAAAAAAACTTCATTTCGACATTGAAATACTTCAAGAAACACAGTTTCTGAAAACAAGAGATACATTTCTTATAGATCTAACAAAGTTTGCAGACCTGTTGAACACTTAGGCTGCACTCTTACACAAACAGAGGGTTCTGTCTCTTGTCCTCTTTCTCTCGACTGACGTTTCTCTCCTAAAACAGTTCTTCTAACTATTCATACTCTCGCAAACTCAAAAATCCCACGAACAGCTTCACAGGATCTTCAAAATAACTAACTAGCAACTAACTTATTAAAATATCTGATTTTACAAAACTCCGATACAACACATATTGGATTCAGCAACATCTGCCACAACAAAATTCCGATTCAGCATCTTGCTCCTTAACAGAGAACAAGAAGGTTCAAGATACTACGCAACGGTGAGGACATGAATTCAAGGGAAGATCACGGATTGATCATAATTTGAGGACAATGATCTCTAGAAGAGGAAGAGAATGTTAGACTCAAGAAATGACAAGCAAGAGATGGTTGAAACCACAGCCTAAGAGGGAGGATTAGGAAGTAATCCTCAACCATGGCTTTTGGGGTAAGTGGTTAGCCCATCATACTCCTAACCAGTAGGTCATGAGTTCAAATCCCACATCCAAATGTGGCAGTGAGATCTCGGACAAAATCCCTTATAGTCATGAAGTACTACCATGTTCTCCTCCAAGTTTAGGGTGAACCATGATAATGCTTGAACGTAGAGCAAGGTTCCAATAAAAGAAACCTTGTATGCCTCGTCAAGGTATCTATTAGGTTGCATACAGATGTACAATTTAACTTGCTGGAGAAATCCATGGAACTTCATGCGATCACCATCAAACTTTTTTGGCATGCAAATCTTGGGTTCCTTCATGAAGGATGAACTAGGCCGTTGATTCACTTGAATGATTTTTTATTTGCTTGAAGATTCCTAATTCATTCTTGTAATTCTTGGATGAGTGTGCCTACATGCACTCAATGTACCATCTTGAATTGGGTCTATCAATGATTTAGGTCTTGACTCATTGCTAGAGAGTTTGAAGTGATGCCACAATCTGCAACTATGTTCTCCATGATGCCTCATCTTGGATAGAAGCTAGTCTTGCCAAAATGTCAGAGGAGCACTAGATTGTGTCCTCTTGAAAGTGGAACGACTCAAGAACTAAAGAGATTAGGAGTATATTGTCTAGATATGCAAAACGATATACACGAATATGTGTCTAATTGTAATTTATGCCAAGTCTCTATACCTAATGAACATTCATCTTTGTGCTATTCTACAATAACACCTGAATGAAGCAAGCCATTAGTTGAGTTCTTGAAGTCACAAACACACCCCAAAGGAGC
This sequence comes from Ceratopteris richardii, assembly GCA_020310875.1. Lineage (NCBI taxonomy): Eukaryota > Viridiplantae > Streptophyta > Polypodiopsida > Polypodiales > Pteridaceae > Ceratopteris > Ceratopteris richardii. The sequence continues at coordinate 58,003,748 of CM035428.1, forward strand.
CGACCAAGCTAGAAAGAGATCTCTAGAAGAGTAAAGCAAAGATTATGTGATCATGGGATAACAACTTTTCAAATGAGGAAAGGATAACCAACTATGAATGTGCATTCATGAGGGAGAGTACCTTCCTATATTGGAAATGGCTCATGCTGAACAACCATCGGTCTTTTCTCAATTGATAAGACTGTAAAGATGATCCTCTTTGTAGGATTATGGCGAACAACCCTCCACATGGATACGACAACATATGTAAGAAGTTGTGAATGTGTTAAAGGACCAAGTACCCAATTAGAAGAGGCAACATGCCTTTGAGTCCTATGGTTAGTGCAATATCTTTCTCACAATGGGGAATTGACTTTATTCAACCTATTAATCCCCTAGCAAGAGGCTCTCATGTAGAATATATCGTTGTGTCTATAGACTATTTAACCAAGCGGGTAAGCCAAAGCCACTCAAAAAAATGATGCCCAAACAATTGCAAAATTCTTATTTGAAAATTTTTTCACTAGGTTTGGAATAACTATTGAGATAGTTAGTGATAGACGTATGCACTTCATCAATGAAGTCACTGAGTCACTTATAAATGAGATTTTGGTGATTCATAAAAAACCAATACCTTATCACCCATAAGACAATGGACAAACTGAAAGTTCAAATGGGTTCTTATGCATAATTATGATGAAAATAGTCAATAATGGAAGATTTGATTGGGATACACAATTGCACCATGCGAACTGGTCTTTTCAAGTAGCTTACAAGACAACTATTGGAACTACACCATTTAACCTAGTCTATGGACAAAATGCATTACTACCAATCGATTTCTTGATTCCTATTCTTTTAGTAGCTAAGAAGTATGAATGGGCATGACATGAACTAGCTAAACAATTGGATCATATTGAAAAATTGCATGAAACTAGGTTATTAGCAATATCAGGTATCTATGCTACTAAGAGAAGGCAAAAATCATATTATGATGCTCACATAAAAGACAAAGGTCTTAGAGTTGGAGACTTAGTACTGGTGTACACTTTGAAGCAACATGCAAAGAAACTCCAACAATGAGGATATGGTCCTTTAATCATTAATCGTATTTCCTCTGGTGGAGCTATTAACTTAGCCACATTGGATAGGGATGTCTTACCAAACTACATCAGTGGATGCTGAGTAAAAAAGTATATGGAACCAATAACAAAACAAATGCTAACGAGACTATTAGGAGCTCAAAATCGTAAGAGGGAAGGAGAGAGATTTCAAGAAGAAGCTAAAAAAGAAGCCCTAGAGAGAATCAAGAAACAAAAGAGTGAATTAGAGAATGAGATGAGAGATACTTAAGAGGTGAACAATCCATTCCCGTAGCAAATGATCATGCTACAAACATCAAAAAATTCTATAATGTACCAAGACAACCATACTTGAATCTGGGAATTGGAAATGAAGAGTATCACCTAGTGGACACTTTGATTGACACAAGAGTAGCCATAAGTAGTGTTCATGCTTCCTTAGTTGAGAAAACAAAGATGCCTATCACTCCCATAGAAGCATATATGATGAAATCATATTAAGTGCTTAGGAGAGGTTACCCTATCCTTACACCTAGGGAATAACATGATGCAATAGAAAATCTTGGTCTGTAAAGAATTTGGCTTACTTGAAGATCTTATCCTTGGACCCGATTGGATGCATGAATTTGAGGTTACTTTGAATCTTGCAGAAGGATACATAGCTATCAAAGTAGGGCATAAAGAAGTCTTCAGTCTCCTAGAGGAAAAGCCTCTTAATACACTCAAAACAAAATATCTTGATGTGTCAACTTTGAATACGCATGACATAGATCATAATGAGGATTCTCAACCAAATGAATCCATTCTTCAACCCACTTTGTTTGTCAAAAAAAAATCTTGTTTTACTATAATTGCAAAATCTATACCTCCTTCCCAAGAGAATATTCCAGAGAGCCATAGTGAGTGTTGACAGTACATTCGATAGTGGCCAGAGGCATCGGTGCAGAGGTAGTATGTAAGGATGGGAGTGCAGTGATTTATGGGGACCAGATACTTCATTTTTTTCAAGAAATATACTTCATGATATTCTCTCTTCAAACAGTGATTATTATCACTCTTGTAACATATGTACCATAAGACACCCAATTTTGTATTTAGTAGCTCCATTTTGTGGAAGTTGAGGAGTCCTCAAGCTTCTGGAGCCTAGGTAGAATGACCATACCAATTTTGGTTATTTTTAGACCTCATTTGGACCTCCAAATGACCCCAAGAATCCATTTTTTAACTATGCCGAACACTAGGTATGAAACCAATCAAAGCTAGTGTAGAATCTATAGAAAAAGCTAGAGAGCTCATTTTTGAGGTTAGCAAGTTAGAGATTAGAGCTAATTTTGAGCTTGTAATAGTGTTTTTGAGTAATAGAGCTTGTTGATGACCTTCCATTGCTTCTCTCTTGTCTCTACCATGTGTGTGTGCATGTATGTGTGTGCATTCTCATGCTTCTCACCTTCACCTTCACTCACTTCATCCGTTCATGATCTTCATATCACTCCGATCTCTTTCGTGGATTGACAATTAAGGAGGTGGAACTTCTTAGCATGGAGTTTATCCTAGCCTAGAACAACACCAAATTTGGTGCCGTTGCCGAGGACCGAGTTCTAGGATGAATACTTGATGGTAAAAGTATAGTGAGAATTGGCGTTGGAAGGTAAATAATTGTATTTTTTGTTGTTGGTTTTGTATTGTTTTTGGTGTTTTTTCAGCTCCTTTAAACTCCCTTTTCACCCTTGCATCATCTTCACACATCCCAAAAAAAATCAGAAAATTCACCATATTCACCTATTCACTCCATTTTGCTCATTTGCACATGTGAGAGAGAGAGCGAGAGATCCTTTGAGCAAGTTCATGATTGTGTGTTCTTGAGTTTTCTTGCAGGAAAAGCACGCTAGTACAGCAGGGAAGCTTGAAAAAGGTAAGAAATTTTAGTTTCTGTCAGTTATATTGTAGGTGTCAGACCATTGCGATGGTCTGACAACTTTGCCTTTTTGGGAATATGTCATAGGCACGATGTAGAGCACCCTTTCGTTCCTTGCACATTTGAAAAATTTTCATTTTGGTGGACCATCATGATTGGCTCACGTCGTCACGATGGGGTGTCACCATCGCGATTGGCTCACGCCATCGTGAGGGCTCGACCGGACCATCACGACAGGCTCACACATCACGATGGTTTAGGTGGACCATCATGACAATTTAGGTGGACCATCACGATGGTTCTGGTGGACCATCGTGACATTCCAGATATACCATCGTGATGCCTCAAAACATTGTTGACCATCACGATGCCTCAAGAACCATGTGTAATTGAACCATCGTGATGGTTCAGTTGACCCTTGACCATCATGATGATTGACCAAACCATCGTGATGACTCGTTAGATTTGGACCATCGTGATGACGTGCATATTGTGGACCATCATGATCGGCTCACACCATCTTGATGTTTTAGTAAGTTTAGACCTCGCGATTGTGTCAAGCCATCACCACGGTTCAAATAGACCATCACGACGACTCACTCCCATCATGACCCTTGCGGACCATCGTAACGGTTTGGCTAGAACATAAAAAATTAGGGTTGAATTTTTTGGCAAATTCAAGGCCAATTTCAATGATTTTGAGTTAGTGGTACATTTTTGAGTGCTCCTTAGCTTATAATCGAAGAGATCTTGATTGCTTGTTTTAACCCCCAAGAGCCTGAACGTGCATAACTTTCTCATACCAAGGGGGCACCTGAGGATTTCACAAGAGAAAAAGGACCCTTAAAGGTGTGTACATCAAAGTGCCTATCCATTAACTTAAAGATTGGTCCAAACATTGGATTGCAGGACTATCAAGAGTCATCCAAAGGTGGAGTTAAGCAAGGCTTGGGAAGCATATCTTCTTGGGCACCAGAGCATTCAATGAAGCTGACTTGAGGTTGGAAGAACTCTCAACCCCTCAGACAATTGCTAGCTTAGGCTAAGTGCACGTAGCATTGTTGATTGAAATAGGACTACGATAGGAATGCATCAAGTACAAAACCATTGATTTTCTCAAGGCCAAGTGTAAACCAAGAGATTGCACTAACAAAAACCATAAAGAAAAGGACTTAATTCTAGTGGAACAAAAACTTAAACATACAATGAAAAAACGATTCCTTGCATATACATTGAGATAAGACAAGAATTTAAAAGAAATGACAATGAAACAAGTGATGGAAAACAAAGAAGTTGAAGTGATCAGGACGCATATTGAGTGATCGAGGGAGATAATTCATGAACCTGAGATCAGGAAAGCACATAGGTAAGGCATATCAACGAAGCCTTAGCTCATTAGAAGCAAGTGTGAGAATCACAGCACACTCCTAGGTGCAACAGCTGAATGGCTATCCATACGAATTGAGCTTAGAGACTAGTGAGTCTGAAATGGCTTATAGCATGGAGAGACGAGGAGAAGGGTTAAGTGTAGCTTATTTAGAATGACCCGAAGGACCCTACAGGACCCAATTAGAATATGTCTGAACCAACCACTTAGGTGCTTGCATCTATAAGGATGGTTTGAGAAGGTCGGTTGTTCAATTGCACAACCGTGACCAACCCATTGGATTGGAACACCTAGTGGTTAAATTCAAGAGAAGATAAGGAAGGAACAATCTAAATTGTAACTAATCAACCTAACCACACTAATGAGCTTGGTGTAGTTTCCCGAGATGGAAATAGGAGCCCAAGGGCAAGAACCATTAGGAGATGAACCTAGGACACCTTGAGGGAAATCCGTTTTGATAAGAATGTTGAATCCAGAATGGATCCCTCAAGATAACAAGACCATTGATTTATTTTTGAATAAGGACACTGATGAAGCATTTTGGAGATATAAGATGGAACAACCCAATGAAATAGGTTCAATCACAGTTTACAAATTCAAGGACCCTAATACACCCGAAAAGTTAGTATACCTAGACAACACATCAAAGCGAGTGTTTGTAGTGTCTGATCATGAAAGACATGCTTATACATGGAGAGGCAAGTTGGTATTTCCCCCATCATAAGCACACACAAACACTAGTCATCAAGGAATAGGGACATCCTCAACCCATGGGTTCCAAAGAGAGAAGAGCAAGGAGAAGCCAGAAGTAAGTTTTACCCACCCTGTCATGGACACAAAGGAAAACCATCTAAAACCTTAGATTTCATGTTACTTTCCATATCTCACGATTGGTTCAGAATTAGGAGAAACCAATGCTTCCATTGCGCCCAGAACGTGCCAAAACCCTAAGATTGACTGCTTGTTTGCTAAATTCTGACATTCTGAGCTCCTGAACGATCTACTGACATCATTGATGACATCATCACCTCGCAACCGCCCTTGGGAACCGCCCTTGGAAACCTATATAAGGAGGGGTTGGCCACATTCATTCTCCGTCTTGCCAATACCAGTCTTGGGAGCTCAAGGAGTCATGACCGCCAAGTAAGTACTCTTCAAGTTCCAGTTCTAGTTCTTGTCTTGTTCCTTGTTCTAGTCTAGTTCTTGGACATACTATCTTGTCCCCTTGTAATCTCGTAGTACGAGATCCTATCGAGTTCTTCCGTGTATCCAGTTCATCTCCCAGAAGGGAGTTCTTGTAATCCAGACATCTTGTCTCATACTTACGATCCCGGGTTGTGGGATCTCTTGTATCATCTCTAGTTGAGTTATTCATACCTATCAGTCCCGGGTTGTGGGACATCTTGTATCAGTCACGTATTCTTGTATCATTTCCCCTTCGTGGGTGATCGTGTAATCAGAAGTGTATTTCCGAAATCTTGTCTATTGTAGTCAGAGAGCACAATCTAGTGTTCCCCTAACATTTTGGCAAGATGTCTTTGGCAAGATGTCAGAGAGCACAATCTCGTGACCGCCAAGTAAGTACTCTTCAAGTTCCAGTTCTAGTTCTTGTCTTGTTCCTTGTTCTAGTCTAGTTCTTGGACATACTATCTTGTCCCCTTGTAATCTCGTAGTACGAGATCCTATCGAGTTCTTCCGTGTATCCAGTTCATCTCCCAGAAGGGAGTTCTTGTAATCCAGACATCTTGTCTCATACTTACGATCCCGGGTTGTGGGATCTCCTGTATCATCTCTAGTTGAGTTATTCATACCTATCAGTCCCGGGTTGTGGGACATCTTGTATCAGTCATGTATTCTTGTATCATTTCCCCTTCGTGGGTGATCTTGTAATCAGAAGTGTATTTCTGAAATCTTGTCTACTGTAGTCAGAGAGCACAATCTAGTGCTCCCTTGACATTTTGGCAAGACTGCCTTCATCAAGACCAAGAACCATGGAGATTTTTCGAGAAGAATTTTTTTCTACACTTAAAGTAATTCAACAACAAGTCCAAGAGATACGAGAGAACCAACAAAGGATTCAACAACAGAGTGTTCAAGATGTAATCACAGAACTTCAAAGGCAAATTCAAGAGCTACAGATCATTGTAAGTCAATCTTCTTCAAGTACCCCCATGACAACTAACATGAAGAAAAGTCCGAAAGTGAGCATGCCTGAGAAGTTTGACGGGACAAGATCAAAGTTTCGAGGATTTGTGCAACAAGTGAATCTATTCATACGGATGCAACCAGACAGGTACCCAGATGATGCTTCTCAAGTAGGACTCATAGGAACTTTATTATGTGGTCCTGCTCTTTCATGGTTTGCACCTATCCTTGAGAAGAACATGGATATTTTGCATGATTTCAAGGCCTTTATTCGAGAGTTCACATCTTCATTTGGAGATACCAGTTGTTCACGTGTTGCGGAAACAAAGCTAAGGAAGCTACATCAAGGAAATAGACATGCGTCTACCTATGCATCAGAATTCAGACAAATCATTTGTGATCTCACATGGCATGAGGATTATTTTATCAACCAATTTCGATGGGGCTTACGTGACGATGTCAAGGACCTCATGTTAACCATGCCCAAGGTAAATACTTTGAATGAATTCATGAATCAAGCAATTGAGTGTGACAATAGGTTGTTTGAGAGAAAGCAAGAGAAGAAGATTTCTGTCCATGATCGAGAATACAAGTTTACCTCAGTTCCTCAGCAACATATGTTGGAAGAATATGAACCAGAACCAATGCAGTTGGATAACATCAGGGTAAGACAACTTACACCAAAGGAAAGAAAACATCAAAAAGACAATGGATTATGCTTTTATTGTGGAGATCATGATCATATGGTATTCGAATGTCCTAAGAAGAAGAAGCAAGTTGGAATTAGGACTTCTACAATCACCATCCCACATCAGAAGGATCATCATCGAAATCAAAAAAGGAGTACTACCCATCATGAGAATCATGGCCTTGATTCTGTACCTCGATATACTACAAACCCTTTCCAGTTTCATCACGGATATCCATCATCATCATGTTCTAGTACCACATACCAAGAGCTCTACAAAGACCAAGAACTATGAGGATTCAAGTTCTAGAAGATCTCACAATCATACAATCGCTCCTCGTGGAACTCGTCGCTTGAGGGGGAGGTGATGTCATGGACACAAAGGAAAACCATCTAAAACCTTAGATTTCATGTTACTTTCCATATCTCACGATTGGTTCAGAATTAGGAGAAACCAATGCTTCCATTGCGTCCGGAACATGCCAAAACCCTAAGATTGATTGCTTGTTTGCTAAATTCTGACATTCTGAGCTCTTGAACGATCTACTGACATCATTGATGACATCATCACCTCGCAACCGCCCTTGGAAACCTATATAAGGAGGGGTTGGCCACATTCATTCTCAGTCTTGCCAATACCAGTCTTGGGAGCTCAAGGAGTCGTGACCGCCAAGTAAGTACTCTTCAAGTTCCAGTTCTAGTTCTTGTCTTGTTCCTGTTCTAGTCTAGTTCTTGGACATACTATCTTGTCCCCTTGTAATCTCGTAGTATGAGATCCTGTCAAGTTCTTCCGTGTATCCAGTTCATCTTCCAGAAGGGAGTTCTTGTAATCCAGACATCTTGTCTCGTACTTACGATCCCGGGTTGTGGGATCTCCTGTATCATCTCTAGTTGAGTTATTCATACCTATCATTCCCGGGTTGTGGGACATCTTGTATCAGTCACATATTCTTGTATCATTTCCCCTTCGTGGGTGATCTTGTAATCAGAAGTGCATTTCCGAAATCTTGTCTATTGTAGTCAGAGAGCACAATCTAGTGCTCCCCTGACACACCCCATTGGGAGCAATAGAACTACTATGGAAACTAATAGAATAGAAAGACCAATAGAACCAAGACAACAAGGTGGTAGGGATTACTTTCCTCTACCTAGATCCCGTGAGCATCCAAGAATATTCGGACCAACCCAATTAGCGAAGTTAATGAAGAACTATTTTGATGGGACAGGAGATCCTTATGGCCATGTTGTCGAGTTTAAGCAAGTATTGCGAGCAGAGCAAGTGGAAGATATGTTCATGCAATAAAATGCATTTCGATAGGTTAAAGAACATGTCTTTAACTTGATTCCAACCTTTAAAACAAAGAAAATTTAGGGACATTCATCACTTGTTAGAATCATTCATCACAGAGTTCTCAAAAATTGGAATTAGGCACAACACCTCGTCATTGACCCACAACTTCAAACAAACCCCCAGGAAATAGTCAGACTCCTATGATGTAGGTTTAGATAATATATTGAGAGATGCCCAATGCCAAAACTTCCCTCACAGGCCAAGCAAGTGTCTTTGTTTTTGGATGGCCTGTTGAGCTCTAAATTGTGATCTTATGTATATATAATGGAACCCAGAACTCTAGAACAATGTGTAAGAATTTATAGAGACATTGAGGGTAATTTAGGAAATGAATTGGAACTTTGAAAGGTCTACAAAGATTTCGATAGCTCCTCTCAATCATTCTTGAAACATTCTAGATCGATTTGAGACGTAGCAGAGAAGGTGGCCCAAAAACTAGGTGTCTCTAGCAAGCAGATGCCCAGGTTAGCATCCGTCAAATGTTGTTACACCTGCAGTGGTGATCATATGGAAAATGTGTGTCCCAATGTAACACAACCTCAAGGCAACCCTAGAGGCCAGTATTGCACAATTGAAAGGTGGTACACTAATCACACAACACAAGATTGCCCATACAACAAACAAGTGGTTAGAAACTACCCACAAGTGCACCCTCAACCAAGTAGACATCCAGGTCAATACAATGTTCAACCTCATTACTACAAACCCCCATAGAACTACTCTTACTAGACTCAGCCAAGCCCTCAACCAATCTTAGCTCAGTAGCCACCTCCACCAGCCAATGTAATCTCAATCAAATATGTTGTTACAGAAGAAAACCTTAGTAGGGATTTAGTGCCTTCTTCACGTCTTATCACTGAAAGTGATCCTAACTCAAACAGTTTTGAATCCACCCATGTAGACAACCCACCTGCATACTATACTGAGTCATCAGAACACATAGGAACATATCACTATTAGAGTCCACTGTTGGAACCCATCTGGGAGCCAGATTATGCCAACATAATGTATGCTAATCCTAACCCATGATCCCAGTTGAGACAACCAAGACCATAGGGCACTAAAGGACCATGTTTTAGGTGTGAAGGAGACCATTTCATAAAGGAGTGCCCACATTCTCCGATAGCAGGGCAATCACAATATTGTAACATTTAAGGTTTTTTTGCAAAATGTGGTAAAGAGCATGTCATAAGAGATTTTCCTAAGAACCCTACTAATGCCTCAAAAGTAACACCCATGAACGTGATAGGTATTATGTGTTGAAGAATCAATCACAAATTGGACCTAAAGTTGAAGGTCAAAGTCTAAGAAGAAAAGCACATGCCTATGTGAAGGGACACTTTCACACATATACTATATTTGTAAAGTTAGACTTAACTTTAGTTCTAGAATTTTCAAAAGTCACGAGATTGAGAAAATTTATATAAGTTAGTTTGTATCAATAGACGCGGTGAGAATGTGAGAATGAGAGGTTGAGATCTAGAGTTCGTTTTGTATGACTAAGAATCTTCTCTTCTGCTTTTATCTACCAAAAGATCTTGGAAAAAAATATTTGTGCTAAGAGAGATAAGCAAAAGAGTGAAGGTATTTCATTTCAGTGACTAGAAATTTCTGAAGAAGTAAAGTTCTTAGTTTTGGCTATTCTTTCTCAAAGTTTGAAGAAGCATTGAGTTAATGGTGACCATAGAGGTTATCTAGTTTCAGATTAGTTCATTTCTTGTGATGTTTCATACATCAGCAAGTGGTATTGGAGCAGAAAAGTTCTAGAGAGCAGAAGGCATCAAAGGTATGAGAAGTTTTGGAAAGTTTTCATTAAAGTTTGAAAGCTGAAGCATTCAAACACACAAGGCATCAAAAGATTTTCAAAAGTATATTTGTACAAAATTAACTCCAAAAGGTATTATTCTTTATCCCTTAAACTCATAGGTTGAAGTAGAAGCAAAGAATTATGGCATATCATATCTCCATTGACAAACTGGACAGAGATAATTATCTTGCATGGGTAATGAGAATGGAAGCCTTACTTATCAGTAAGGATCTCATGGTGTACATAACAAGTGAAGAAGAGAAGCTAGTATTTGAAGATGAATTCTGACCAAAGAAAGAGGAATTGAATGCTTTAAAGCATTGGTAGAAGAAGGATGCAAGTGCAAAGGCCTACATCTATAATACAATTTTAGATCGTTTGCTACCACACATCAAAGGATTGGAATAAGCTGAAGATATATGGAATGCATTGAAATATTCCAAAGTACTACCAAAGCAAGGAAAGCAAGTCTATGGTTAGATTTTACTACATTCAAGAAGAAGCTAAGTCAAAGTATTAGTGATTATGTCACTAAGATGAAGGATCTAGCAGATAGTCTTGGATCCATAGATGAAGATATTGAAGATCACAGATTGATTGCTCAATTGCTTGTAGATTTGAGAGGAGATGAAAGGTGGAAACCTTTTGTCTTATCAAGAGAACTTTCTTTGAATCACTATGTTCTAGATTTGAATCAATTGCTTGGTTTGATGCTCACATTTGAGCAAGACTTGAAGGGAGATGGAGATAAAGGACAAAGTTCTGCAATGTACATGAAGAACAAGAAGAAAGGAGATAAAGGTAAAGCAAAGGATGAAGATGAATCGAGTTCTCAAGTTTTTTATGCAAGAGGTAGAAGCACTGACAGAGGAAGAGCAAGAGGTTTTGGAAGAGGAAGAGGTAATCAAAATAAAAATAAGAAGGCTTGTTGGATCTGTGGATTGACTAATCATTTGACTGATGACTGTTGGCATAATCGGCAAGGATCAAATCAAAATCAGAATAACAATAACAGAGGCAGAGGTGGAAGATATCAAAGTTATTCTCAGAGAGGTAGACAAAATCAAAGAGGAGGCTATGGTAGAGGTGGAGGAAGAAGTTGGGGATAGAATCAATCCTACAACACCACCTACTACAATTATGCAAATGACACACAGAATGAAAATCATACATCATTGATGATGAATTCAATTAGCACATCAGATAAAGAAGATCTAAAGGTATTTTACATTGACTTTGGATGTTCTAATCATTTGTCAGGAAACATAGAATTGATGTCATAATTGGAAAAAGGCATTTCTAGTCATACAGTTCAAACATGTGATAATACAAAACATAGTGTAAATTCAATTGGAAAAGTGAAATGCAACAGTGGAGTAGATTTGCTAACCAATGTTTTGTATGTTCCCAGAATACCTAAAAACTTGATTAGTGAGGGACAAATAGTTAAAAAAGGCTTTCAAGTCAGGTTTACAAATGAAGGAGTATTTGTTGAAGATCCAGGCAATGGATATAATCAGATTGTTTGTGGTAAGAAAGAAGGTAGACTCTTTACTTTAAGAGTGTAAGGGAACATTGGTCAAGCTTTGCTCACACATGGTGAAGGGGTGATTACAGAACTTGATCTCTGTCATAAGAGATTAGGTCATTCCAATGAAAGAGGAATTAAAGATATGTTTGCAAATCAGTCTATACTAGGATTACCAAATGTGCAGAGTCAACATATCATTTATAAATGTGAAGCATGTCAGATGGGAAAAGCACACATGTTACCATTTCAGAAGAAAGGATTCAAACATGATGGAGTACTGGAGTTCATTCATATAGATGTATCTCAACCAACAAAAGAAGGATCTATCAATGGCTCAAGGTATTATGTTCTTTTCATTGATGATGTTATAAGATGGATAAGTCTGTATGTTTTGAAGGAAAGATCAGAAGTGTTTGGAGCTTTCAAGCATTTTCATGCATATGCAGAGAGAGTCATAGGTCAAAAGCTTAAGAGACTGAGGTCTGATGGAGGGGGAGAATACTTCTCCCAAGAGTTCAATGATTATCTTTGGAATGCAGGTATTAAGAGAGAAATAACTTGCAGGTATACACCACAACAAAATGGTGTAGTAGAAAGAAGAAACAGGACTTTGGTTGAGATGCTAAAGGAGAAGAATTGTCCAAATTATCTTAGGGCTGAGGCTATAAATATAACTACATATCTTACGAATAGATTACCATGTACAACTCTAAATGGAATGACTCCATATGAATCTTGGTGGGGTAAGAAACCAACACTAGATCATTGTAAAGTGTTTGGATTGATTGCATATGCTTATGTGCCATCACAACTTAGACATAAACTTGAAGCAAAGGTGAAAAAATATTTGTTCATTGGTTATGATGAAAGTAGATGAGTTACAGGTTGTGAAATCCTCTAACCAAACAATTTCTTGTTTCTAGAGATGTTACATTTGATGAATAGAAAAGTTACTATGCAGATAAAAGTCATAGAGTTGAAGAATTTGAGGATGAGGTAAGAAGATGTGAGAAAGGAAAATCAAGTGTGCAGGTGAATGGAGATGAAGAGTATATGCAAATACATCCAGAAGTGGATTAGCAAGAAGAAATGAAGAAGCTCCTATATTTGATGAAGAGGTGTATCCAGACACACATGAAGAATGTGAACCAAGGAGGTCAAGTAGGACAAGAAGGCAACCAGAAAGGTATTCTTATGATACTTCTTACATAACTCAGAAGAACTATGCATATATGGTCAAAGATGATGAAGAACCTCAGAATTATGATGAAGCAAAAGGTAAGAAACAATGAGAGGAAGAATTCAATGCACTAGAGGAGAATAGGACTTGGGAACTTCTTTCTAAACCAAATGGTAAAAAGGTAATTGGAAATAAATAGGTTTATAAAGTGAAGAAGCTTGCAAATGGAAGTATAGCCAGATACAAAGCTAGACTGGTGGTGAAAGGCTATGCCCAAACTTATGGCATAGATTATGATGAGACATTGAGTCATGTATCTAAGATGTCAACTATAAGGACAATCATTGCTATTGCAACTTCAAAAGGATGGAATCTGAGTCAATTGGATATAAAGAATGCATTCTTGAATGGATACATATCAGATGAGGTATACATGGAACAACCTCAAGGGTTTATAGATTCCAGGTATCCAAATTTTGTATGTAGATTGAGAAGAACACTCTATGGATTGAAGCAAGCTCCAAGAGTATGGAACTATAGATTGGTGAAGTATCTCAATGATCTTGGATATCAAAGTTCAAAAGCAGATCCAAGTCTACTCATCAAAAGAACAAAGGAAGGTACAATCTACAATTGTATCTATGTAGATGATATTATAATCATAGGTACTTCAGATGAAGGAACTACGGAGGTAAAGAGATTACTTGAGAAAGAATTGAAGATCACTGACCTAGGAAAGTTATCATATTTTCGTGGAATGGAAGTCACTTATACAGATCATGTCATATATATATCACAAGAAAGGTATCTTCTAAACCTGTTGAAGAAGTTTGGTATGGAAAATTGTAGAGAAACTTCAACTCCACTTGAAGTCAATCACAGGTTTAGTAAATATGATGGTGTCCAATACAAAGATATGAGGAAGTATCAATCTCTTGTGGGTAGTTTGATTTATGCTCTAACAAGACCTGATCTTAGTTATGCAGTGGGAGTTTTGTTACAATTCATACATTGTCCAAAGGATCCACATTGGATTGCACGTCATAAGAGTTCTCAGATATACATGTCATGGACAAGGAAACCATCTAAAACCTTAGATTCCATGTTGCTTTCCATATATCATTATTGGTTAAGAGTGTGGAGGAACTAATGATTCCATTGTATCCGAAATGTGCCAAAACCCCAAGATCGACTGTCTATTTACTGAATTCTAACACCAAGAGGTCTTGTTTCAAGTTGATGATATTATGATGACATCATCAAGTCGTAACCCCCATATAGCACCGCCTTTGAACACATATAAAAGGAGGGGTTGGCCACATTCATTCTCACTCTTGCCAATACCAGTCTTGGGAGCTCAAGGAGTCGTGACCACCAAGTAAGTACTTTCCAAGTTCTAGTTCCAATTCTTGTCTTGTTCCTTGTTCCAGTCTTGTCTAGTCTAGTTCTGGGACATCCTATCTTGTCCTCTTGTAATCTCATAGTACGAGATCTTGTCGAGTTATTTTTTGTATCTAGTTCATCTCCCAGAAGGGAGTTCTTGTAATCCAGATATCTTGTTCCATACTTACGATCCTGGGTTGTGGGATCTCTTGTATCATCTCTAGTCCACTTTTCAATACCTATCGGTCCTGGGTTGTGGGACATATTGTATCAGTTACGTATTCTTGTATCATTTTCCCTACGTGGGTGTTCTTGTAATCATGTGTATTTTTTAAATCTTGTCTAGTGAAGTTAGAGAGCACAATCTAGTGCTCCCCTGACATTTTGGCAAGACTACCTTCATCAAGACCAGGCACCATGGAGATTATTCGAGAAGAATTTTTTTCTGCACTTAAAGTCATTCAACAACAAGTCCAAGAGATACAGGAAAACCAAGAAAGGATTCAACAACAAAATATTCAAGATGTAATATGAGAACTTCAAAGGCAAATTCAAGAGTTGCATATCATTGTAAATCGATCTGCTTCATGTACCCCGATGACAATCAATATGAAGAAAAGGCCAAAAGTGAGCATGCCTGAGAAATTTGATGGGACAAGATCTAAGTTTCGAGGATTTCTACAACAAGTGAAGCTCTTCATAAGAATGCAACCTGAGAGGTACCCAGATGATGCTTCTCAATTGGGATTCATGGGAACTCTATTATGTGGTCCTGCTCTTTGATGGTTTGTACCTTCCTGGAGAAGAACATGGATATTTTGTATGATTTCAAGGCCTTTGTTCAAGAGTTCACGTCTTCTTTTGGAGATACCAATTGTTCACGTGTTGCGGAGACAAAGTTAAGGAAGCTACATCAAGGAAATAGGCCTGCATCTACCTATGCATCGAAATTCAGACAAATCATTTGTGACCTCACATGGCATGAGGATTATTTTATCAACTAATTTCGATGGGGCTTACGTGATGATGTTAAGGACCTCATGCTAACCATGCCCAAGGTAAATACTTTGAATGAATTCATGAATCAAGCAATTGAATGTGATAATAGGTTGTTCGAGAGAAAGCAAAAGAAGAAAAATTATATTAGAGATCGAGAATACAACTTTACTTCTATTCCACAACAACATATGCTCAAGGAGACTCAACCAGAACCCATGCAATTGGATCACATCATGGTAAGACGACTTGCAATGAAGGAAAGACAATATCAAAGGATAATGGATTATGCTTTTATTGTGGAGAGCGTGATCATATGGTATTCAAATGCCCTAAGAAGAAGAAATAAATTGGGATTAGAACTTCCACAATCACCATCCTACATCAGAAGGACCATCGTCAGAGTCAAAAGAAGAATACAGTTCATCATGAAAATTATACCCTTGATTCTGTACCTCGATATACTACAAACCCTTTCCAGTTTCATCATGGATATCCATCATCATCTTGTTCCAGTATGTAGGTAAATAGTAGAATGGCAACATATTTAGTCGCCCTATTTCAATTTGTTTAGAAAGTAAATAACCAAGAAATTGTTTGGTCAAAGGAGAATTAAAATCAACCGGATTTATTAGTAAGCAAAACACATGAGAAGGTTTTAGGTAAGGAAGAAGAGCAGCCGGAAGATATGTACAATGAATTATTTAGAGCATAGTACAAAGCTGAAGAAGTAGCGTCGATTGCAAAGAAGTTAAAAGGTGAGTCTTCCAAAGGTTTAACTTTTCAAGAATCTTTAATTCATGTTTCAGATGATGAGGGACAACCTAAGGTTGTAGGAAGGACTTTGAAGTTATCCCCAAAACGGAAGCCAGAACTTGCACTACAAACAGTTGAGCATAAGCCAACACTTGAACAGGTTTCTTAATAGACTGTTGTAATGAGTACAGAAGCCGTGGTTATGCAGTAGAGATTGGAAGAAGTATCTAAATTTTTAGTGAAACGAGAAGGATTACTCAAAGAGCAGAAGCAGCTTACTAACACAATGAATTCTAAAGAGTATCAGGCATTAAAAGCTCAGGTTTAGAGTTTGCAAGAGGACTTACAGAAGAAGACCTAGGAACATGAACAAATGTTAGCACAATGTCAGCAACAATAGGCTATTGAGATCGTGAAGGTAAAGAAGTCGCTACAGGAGTTTGAATTATGGACAGAACACATGCAAGAGAGAGTAGATTCAGAAACGCAAAATCGGGCAACATTGAATTCAAGTTTACAAATGGAAAATGTGGTACTTAAATCTAGAATAAATCCTTTGCTAGTGTTAGAAAGACAGATGCTCAAGAATGAGGAAGTGGAAATGGATGTGGTTTTAATACAGAGGTAGACATGGTTACTATAAAACAGCAAATACACAAATATGTGTAGGACTTGTGGGATGTAATTAAAGAAAGGTTGCAAGCTGTAATCAAATATCCCTATGAACAACTACATGATGGATTTGCCTTTGTATATGAATTCAGGTTAAAAATAGTAATAAAATTGATAAAGAAGAAATGTTGCAGGCAATTACGAAACTCAAAGAGCAATTGGTACAACAAAGTTTAGAGAAAGAGTTGGATGAATTAGTGCAACAACCGGAACAGATGGCCTCCGATAAATTTCTGGAATAGAAGGAGGATGAGAAAATGGAAATATGTCAGACTTAGGAAGATGTTAAAGATGCAGGTGAAGCAGAACCAGAAACTTATCCTAGAAAGGTGAGAATTGTGGTTTATGATCAAGGGTTTGTGGATTCGAGATCAATTTTTGAGAAAACTTCCCCACCGGGTAGTGCCAGGTGTTGAGGAGCAAGATGCTAAATCGGAATTTTGTTGTGGCAGATGTTGCTGAATCGAATATGTGCAGTATCAGAGTTTTGCAAAATTGGATATTTTAATAAGTTAGTTGCCAATTAGTTATTTTGAAGACCATGTGAAGCTGTTCGTGGGGTTTTTGAGTTCACGAGAGTATGAATAGTTAGAAGAACTGTTTTAGGTAGAAACATGAGTCGAGAGAAAGAGGACGAGAGATAGAAATCTTTGTTTGTGTAAGAGTGTAGCCTGAGTGTTCGATCTTAAAGAAATGTATCTCTTGTTTTCAAAAACTGTGTTTCTTGAAGTATTTCAATGCCAAAATGAGGTGTTTTGATTGCTCTATCTCTGCACAAGCATTTATGACTGAATTTTGTAAAGTTGTGACTCAGTTCTTGTCAAATTGTTATCTCTGTGGTGATAATTCTGAAGTTAAATTTCTGATTGAGCCTGCGGTAATGATAGTGTTGCATCAAATTATGTTTGCATAGTCTAAAGTGTGTCAGTAGTGATGTGTTGATTTCGAACCCCAACATTCTCAACCTTGGTCTCTTGAACCTTGCCTTTCCACTTCTTGGCCACTAGCCTATGGAATTGCCTTGCTCTCAACCTTGGTGTCTTGAGCCTTGCCTTTTTGCTTCTTGGCCGGTTACTTACGGAATTTCCTTGCTCTGAACCTTGGTATCTTGAACCTTGCCTTTCCACTTCTCCACCACTTTATTCTCTTTGAAATACTTAGTCATTTTTTATGATGTCCTATGGATAGAAACATCAAACTTGTTTCTTAAATTTTATTTTTCCATTTAGGACTAAGTTTCTTACTTGTAGACCTTGCATTGTTGTATGATCACTCCTCGCTGGAGAGAAACCTTGCCTTGTCTAGTAAATGCAAACCTTGCCTTCTTGTGTAATCAATCTTTATTGAGAATGTTGACCACAACCTTGCCTTGTTTGCTTAATGCAAACCTTGCCTTGCTATTTAACCTTGTCTCTCCTTGCTAGGGATTTATACTATAGCCTTTCCTTGTTTGCTCTTTGCAAACCTTAACTTTTTGTATATCTTGACCATTCTCTTTTGAGTATCTGGCCTATAGACTTGCCTTGTTTGCTTAATGGAGTTGCATCCACCTAGGATCTCTATTCTTCATTCTTAGGTAGAGAGATAGATGGAACAATACCATCTTCCCATATTAAACTACTAAGGATTCAAGATATGATTCCTTCTATAGAGCTAGCAATTCTGAAGTCTATGTCTCAACTTCCAGATCTAGGAAGTTCTTACATGAATTTTCTTTTACTATTTTTGACTATGGAATTCTAACAAAACTTGATTTTTCATTCCATCCATGAATCTGAAGTCTATATTTCTTGTGGAATAAAATCCTTTGTTCTATACACAAAGAAGGAAGCACTAACTGTTGGTGCAGGGCAATCAACAATTGAATTTTAATGAAGGTTTGGAAGTCAAGGACTGAAGGAAAGTTCAAGTTATGAAGCATGGAGGAAGTGCATATTCAGAAGTTGAAAGAGATGTACACATATGTACATTAATTTAGAGATAGTTCACTTATACTTTTGTATAGTCATGAGCGTGTAAATATTTGCCTATATATACTATGACAAATGTCAGGGCAAAAAAGGAGAGATTATGTGAGAACAAGAATAGAGGAGAATTAGATGTCATTAGACATGTTTAGAAGTGAATAGAATCTCTCTCATCACTTAGCTGTAAATTTTCTCAGAAATCAAAAATATTGCACCCGATGTTTCTGTGCATTCTCCTTCTGTGCTTGATTATTTCAAAAATCCTTTTGTAGGCATCTAACTCCATAGTTTATGAGTCTATGGTTAAAGTTTGAGAGCCTAATTGTAAACAGACTGTGAGAATTATGAGTAGGAACATTCATATGTGAAGAAGTGTTCACTGGTTTCTGAAACAGGCGCAAACTTTGATGTTGATGTTTTGGTCAGTTCTCCTTCCACACTGTAAAGTTTTGAGCAAGTAAGCACTCAATCTTTAAGTTGGAAGGTAAGCTACTTTTGGATAAAAGAATTTGTATAAATGGGTTCTACATTGAGAGAACCAAGTGTTAGAAGTTACAGGTGTATGAATCAACTTTTCAGAAGAGCAGTTTTAGACATAGGTAACTTGTTGAGATCATGTCTCAAGATCTACTGAATCTTTTGGAGTGATTCAACTTGGAGAAGGTGCGCAAACTGTAGCCGACACGTTATGCAAAGTTTCATAAAAAACTTTACACAATTGATAAGTTAATAAGAGAGATATGTGCAACAGATTTTCTGTGTAGTCATCTCCTTCACAGATTTTTCAAAATCTTCATAATTGATCATTGATCCTCTAAATTTGGTGAAGATTTGAGTCACTCTTGTTATAATGGTGCTCTAATTACAAGATTAGCTTGTTCTTTTGGAGATTAACACTCTCCATCAGTGATATCAGAGCAGGAAGTATCAAATTCGAAGGAAGGAGGATCCCGACTACTGTAGGTGTAAAGAATTCAACATTTGAAGGTTCAAAAGGTGAAAGCTTGAGGGCAAAGCTTGAGAAGGAGGTCATACAACATCAAGGAAGACAAAAGGAACATTATTCGAAGTAAAGGTACATCTATTACTCATAAAGTTTGAAGAATTCAATATACAAGAGAAGAAAGGATGGGAGATTCTCTTCAAATAGAGAAGTTGGATAGAGAGAACTATCGAGCATGGTCAATGAGGATGAAAGCTCATCTTATGAGCAAAGAATTTATAAGTTACATCACAGGCGAAGAAGAAAAGCCTCAATTCAGAGATCCTAGTGTTCCAACTAGGGAAGAATTATCAGATTTGAAGAATTGGATGAAGAAAGATGCTCAAGCTAGGAGCATTATCTATATGGCAGTCAATGACTACTTGCTACCTCACATTAGAGGTCTCGAAAGTGCAAGTGATATATGGAATGCTTTGGAGGAGCATTTCCAAAACACTACAAAGTCAAGGAATGCATCCTTATGGGCAGAATTTACCACTTTCAAGAAGAAGGCTTCTCAATCCATCTCAGACTATGTAACAAGGATGAAGGACATTGCAGATGCATTAGGAGCAATTGATGAAGACATTGAGGAGGATAAATTGGTAAGACAAATTCTCACAGGGTTGAGAGGTGATGACAAATGGAAGCCATTCATTTTGTCTACTGAATTATCACTTGATCATTTTACTCCTGACTTAAATCAGTTCCTAAGACATATGTTAACCTTTGAGCAGGATGTCAAAGGTGAAGGTGACAAGAGTACAGGTCATGCAATGTATTCAAAGGAAAGGAAGAAGAATATCAAAGGGAAGCAACAAACAAATGAGGATGAAGGTACAACTAGCCAAGCTAACTTCCTAAGAGGAAGAGGAGGTGGCAAAGGTAGAGGAAGAGGCAGGAGTAATGGAGTCAGAGCTTGCTGGATTTGTGGTAAGACAAATCACTTAGCTAATGATTGTTGGCATAATACTCAGAGTAATGGTGGATATAATCAGAACTTTAATTCAAGAGGAAGAGGTGGCAGAAATCAAAGAAGTAATTTCAGAGGTAGAGGTAGTAGAGGTCACTTTGGAAGAAATGCAGGTAGAGGATTCCAAAGTCAACAACACAACAATACCTAATACAATTATGCTTCAGATTAGAAGGAGGATTCAACATTGATAATAAATGCAACTTGTGAAAGGCAAAGTGAAGACCAAAGATTCTTCTACATTGACTGAGGGTGTAGCAATCACTTGAGTGGTAACATAGCATTGATGACTGATTTGGAAAATAAGATAACTAATCATGTAGTTCAAACAGGTGACAATACAAAGCACAATGTGAAGTCAATTGGATCTGTGAAGGCCAAGGATGGTAGCACCCTCTTGAGTAAGGTCTTGTATGTTCCTACAATTCCTAAGAATCTGATAAGTGTAGGACAAATTGTTGAAAAAGGTTATGAAGTTAGATTCACTAATGGAGTGTTTGTGGAAGACCCTAGCAATGGATATAAACAGATTGTTTCAGGGAAGAAAGAAGGAAGATTGTTCACATTGAAGATCCAAGGTAATGTTGGTCATGCCTTGTTCACCTATGGAGGACATAAGATCTCTGAGTTAGATCTTTGGCACAAGAGGCTTGGACATTTCAATGAAAGAGGTATCAAAGATATGGTTAATAATGGCTCAGTGCTTGGATTGTCTAATGTTGCAGGTCAACATATGACATACAGATGTGAGGCATGTCAATTAGGTAAGCCTCATAAGCAATCTTATTCCAAGCATGGTTTTATGTATTCAGAGAATCTTGAATTGGTACACACAGATGTGTGGGGACCATCAAAAGATTTTAGTATCAATGGTTCAAGGTATTATGTGATTTATGTTGATGATGCTTCCAGATGGATCACTATCTATGTGATCAAAGATAAGTCAGAGGTATTCAATACATTTAAACACTATCATGTGTATGCAGAGAGAATTACAGGTCATAAGTTGAAGCGACTAAGGTCAAATGGAGGGGGAGAGTATTTCTCTAATGAGTTCAGTGATTACTTGTGGAATGCAGGGATAAAAAGGGAGATTACTTGTAGGTACTCTCCTCAACAAAATGGTGTAGCAGAAAGGAGGAATAGAACTCTTGTTGAGTTTGCAAGATCTATGATGAAGGAGAAAAATTGCCCAAATTACTTGTGGGCTGAGGCTATAAACACAACTACTTATTTGGTCAATAGGTTACCATGTAAAGCCTTGCAGGGTATGACACCATATGAGGCATGGTGGGGTAAGAGACCTACTCTAGATCATTGCAAAATATTTGGATGTTTGGAATATGCATATGTACCATCACAATTAAGGCACAAATTGGAACCTAAAGCTGAAAAGTATGTATTCATTGGTTATGATGATAAGCAGATGGGACATAGGTTGTGGAGTCCATCCAGAAAACAATTCCTTGTATCAAAGGATGTTACATTTGATGAGCAAGGCACTTGATATGCAGGTACAATCAATATTAATGCAGGTGATGAAGAATTTGTGAATCAAAAGAAAGGTAAATCAAAGGTTCAGATATTTGATGAAGAGGAGAATAATGAAGTACAGATTGAAGTTGAAGAAATGCAAAGATTTGATCCTGAGTGTGATGAACTAGAAACCTCAAGGAGTGGAGAACTTAGAAGGTCATCAAGACACAAGTGGCAACCTACAAGGTATAGCTATGACACTTCTTTTTTGGCTACAAAAGATTATGCTTATATGATAAAGGCAGATGAAGACCCTTCTACATATGAAGAGGCAAAAGGTAAGGAGAATTGGGAGAAAGCTATGCAGGAGGAGTATGATGCATTGATGGAGAATCAGACATGGGATTTAGTTCCTAAACCAAATAGTCAGAAGATCATTGGATGCAAATGGGTCTACATGACAAAGAGATTTGCAGATGGAAGTGTGTGTAGGTATAAAGCTACACTAGTTGTGAAAGGGTTTGCTCAGACATATGGTATTGATTATGATGAAACATATAGTCCTGTGGCAAAGATGACAACCATGAGGACACTCATAGCCATTGCTACATATAAAGGTTGGAAATTATGTCAATTAGATGTGAAGAATGCTTTTTAAAATGGTTATATTTTAGATGATGTTTTTATGGAGAAACCACAAGGATTCAGAGATGGAAGGTATCCAGATCATGTGTGCAAGATCAAAAGATCTTTGTATGGTTTGAAGCAGGCCCCAAGGGCATGGAATTATAGACTTGTGAAGTTCTTAAAGTTACTTGGATTTCAAGTATCTAAAGCAGATAGTAGCTTGCTTGTCAAAGCAAGTGATGATGGGTTCATATACATGTGCATATATGTTGATGATATAATTCTTACAAGTATAGATGAGAAAGGCATTCAAAACCTAAAGAAGCAAATGGAGAAAGAGTTCAAAATTAGTGATTTGGGAGATTTGTCATATTTCTTGGGCATGGAGATTTCATACACTCAACATGGAGTGTATGTGACTCAAGGTGAATCACAAATTGAGTAGATATGGAGGTGAAGAGTTCAAGGACATGAAACTATATCAGAGTTTGGTTGGTAGTCTGACCTATGCTACACTAACTAGGCCTGACTTGCCATATGCAGTTGGAGTTTTGTCTCAATTCATGCATTGTCCTAAGAAAGAACATTGGATTGCAGGACAAAGAGTGTTGAGGTACATTAAGGGTACACTCAAAGAGGGTTTGTATTATGGTTTTACATCAGATACAAACATCAAGATATATAGTGATGCAGATTGGGCAGGTAATCCAGATGATAGGAGATCAACTTATGGATACTTATATTACGTGGGAGATAAGTTAATTTCTTGGTGTTCAAAGTAGCAACACACAATTGCTTTATCATCTATAGAGGCTGAGTACAAAGGTATGGTTGAAGCTGCAAAGGAATTAATATGGCTTAAGACTTTGATGAAGAGTTTTGACATCATTCAAAGTACACCTACCATTCATGGAGATAACATGAGTTCATTGTATTTAGCTGCTAATCCTGTTTTTCATGCCAGGACCAAACACATTGAGATTCAGTATCACTTTCTAAGAGAGAAGGTGATGGATAAAGAGATTGAAGTAATACATACTTCAACAAAAGATCAGATAGCTGATATGCTAACCAAAAGCTTGGATGGACCAAAGCTACAGAGATTCAAAGACATTGCAGGCATAAAGAAGATAGAGAAAACCTCAATTGATGATTGAGGGGGAGCTGTTGGTGCAGGGCAATCAACAATTGAAGTTTAATGAAGGTTTGGAAGTCAAGGACTGAAGGAAAGTTCAAGTTATGAAGCATGGAGGAAGTGCATATTCAGAAGTTGAAAGAGATGTACACATATGTACATTAATTCAGAGATAGTTCACTTATACTTTTGTATAGTCATGAGCTTGTAAATATTTGCCTATATATACTATGAAAAATGTCGGCGCAAAAAAGGAGAGATTATGTGAGAACAAGAATAGAGGAGAATTAGATGTCATTAGACATGTTTAGAAGTGAATAGAATCTCTCTCATCACTTAGATGTAAATTTTCTCAGAAATGAAAAATATTGCACCTGATGTTTCTGTGCATTCTCCTTCTGTGCTTGATCATTTCAAGAATCCTTTTGTAGACATCTAAGTCCACAGTTAATGAGTCTATGGTTAAATTTTGAGAGCCTAATTGTAAATAGGCTGTGAGAATTATGAGTAGGAACATTCATATGTGAAGAAGTGTTCACTCGTTCCTGAAACAGGTGCAAAATTTGATGTTGATGTTTTGGTCATTTCTCCTTCCACAGTGTAAAGTTTTGAGGAAGCAAGCACTCAATCTTTAAGTTGGAAGGTAAGCTACTTGTGGCTAAAAGCATTTGTATAAACGGGTTCTAGATTGAGAGAACCAAGTGTTAGAAGTTACAGGTGTATGAATCGACTTTTCAGAAGAGCAGTTTTAGACATAGGTAACTTGTTGAGATCATTTCTCAAGATCTACTGAATCTTTTGGAGTGATTCAACTTGGAGAAGGTGTGCAAACTGTAGGCGACACCTTGTGCAAAGTTTCATAAAAAAATTACACAATTGATAAGTTAATAAGAGAGATATGTGCAGCAGATTTTCTGTGTAGTCATCTCCTTCACAGATTTTTCAAAATCTTCATAATTGATCATTGATCCTCTAAATTTGGTGAAGATTTGAGTTAATCTTGTTATAGAGGTGCTCTTATTACAATAGTAGCTTGTTCTTTTGGAGATTAACACTCTCCATCACTAACAAATCACAGTTATGTAGTTATGGTAACTACCTATGAATTAGATACTTACTTTACAAGTATCTTGAACTTGTCAGTTTTCTTAGACAAAAAAATGCATCATGCACTTCACATTTCTAGAAGTCATATCAGCTATGTATGCATGTCTCTACTCTTGTATCTTCTTCTCTACTTCAATTACCTTACAAGTTTTTAATTATGTTGCACACATGAGACTTCCTCTCTCTTACAACACAATACCTATCTAGTTCTCTCATCACATATAGTACCATGTGGCTACAAAAATTTGGGCAGCATTTCTTGAGGAAAATGAAGAATGAAAAAATAATAACCATGGTACGATGGTAGGCATCAGCCTAGTGGTGGGAAAACTACTTTGATATGGCCTTTCCAAGCGGGACATGCCAAACTAGTGGACTATTGGAGGGCCTGGAAAAAGTGTAAAAATGTTATTTTTGGGGTGCCCAAAAGCATTCTTCCATCAAGAAAATCCTAAAATTCTCTCCATAATCTCAGAGACCAATATATGAAGATGCTTGGGCCTGTTTTCACTTTACCAAATCCTCCCTTTGTGCATGCTAATTCGTTCCCCAAAAGAGGCCTAAATCAAGATTTTTGCTTTTATGCAAAAACTTAAACGGGGGCTTTAAGCAAGCTCCTAATCCACTCCTAATGTGTATTTCTCTTGGTTTTCTCTTCTCCATGGTATTTCATACAACCATACCTTATGTATGTGTGCACTAATCCATGGGAAGCCTCTTAAATGATCTTTATTTTTACTCCCAAAAGTGGAGTTTGGCAAAATTTAACATCTAAATTTTTCCAAAAAGTGCAAGAAGGGGGGCTTTGAGGAACTAAACTTCCTCCTTAACTTATCATTTTGATGAATCTAATGATTTGCCTAAGAAGTCCATACACCATACTCTCAGTATATATACTTTTTCCCATCCATGCGTAGCGAATACACCTGTTTTTCCCTCGTCCAAAATGGGAATTTCTTAGATTCAGGTGCTGAATTTTTTCTTGAACTGTGATGGAAGGGGGTCTTGTGGAGCTTCAAACTCCCATCATACTGAGGTATATTTTGGATTTCTTGATTGTATATGGAATTCAATACACTAGATTATAGGTGTGCATGATTTTTCCTACCAATGTAAGAAAAATCCGGCTTCATTTTCCTTTCCCAAAATGGTTGCTTGTCAATATAAGCCTTGAAAATTATGTGAAAATCATGAACAAGGCTACTTTGGAGATACCTTAAGCGTATGCTTTCTTCCATTTTGAGGGATTTATTGACTCTAGGTGAGAGTACATATCTCATATCTCCATACATATGATTTTCCTCCAAGATCTTGGCCCCCTAATACTTCGTTATCATTCTCAAAAATGGGAATTCTTACAAAAATTCAAAAATACTCAAACCTGGAACTTGAAGCCATAACTCCTTCTTGTTAGAATCATGTAGGATGCCATAAAGGTTCCATTCAGGAGAGCGTCATCTTCTCCTTTTACTCGTTGCCTTCATGATTGTCTTGGCTTCTAGTATAAGTCACTTGGAAGATTTCTATAGTTGCATGGTTGCTTCACTTCAAAGAGCAAAGAGAGTGTAAACTCCTTTCCTCCTCACATACTTATATTGGATGTACATCTCTTCTCTAAAATCAAAGAGAGTCAAGCCTTACAACTTCCTATGCTTCACATACTTGCCATCCTACATTCTTCCAAGGAAGCTCACGAATATAATGTCGATAAAGTGCTGCAGAGAATTTTTATGAACATCTAAAGGATGCGATCTCTTGGATAAAGTGGGCGCCTTCTACAGTAGCGGCACAGGGTCGAATCCCATCGCTTGCATCATCTGCATGGCCCGTTGATCGCTCTGATACCAATCTTACAACATTTTGCTGTTGTACGCTGTCGAACGTTGCTGTAGGTGTCTATGCGAAGCCGTTTGCTCTACCAAGATACACAGAGATTCATCTTTTTTTTTTGTTCTCCGCCTTGCCGTCGATCCAAGTCTTACAAAGACTCCCTCCTCTAATACTCTTTATGTGAGTATATTAATACTCTAAGGGTCTCTCTCCCTTCTACCAAATGGGCATAATGCCCTCAATGATGCCATGTAGCATTTATGCCATCTCACCCAAGTCGGTATGCATCCATGACATGACATTTTATCTATTCTATATGTCGCCAAAAAATTCTATGACATCCATCCTTGTAAGCTTGCACCTCTACTAGTAGATGCCAAGAGAAGAAGTTATGCATGAAGAGTAGCCATCTTTGCACTACATCCATCTTGTTGCACTTGAAGAAGTTATGTGTGAAAAATAGTCGTCACATATGCTTGCTCATACTCTTGGGCATTGAATTGTATGAAGAAAACTTGGAAAAGGCTTAAGTCCATGTTGAAAGAATACCTCTGGAGTAGCTTCTATGCACAACCTTATCAAATCCATCATATGGACATAGAATTTGCATATGAAGGACATACTTCATATGAATTCTTGATCCGTAATGCATTTGATCTTGTATCTAAACATGCTTCCATACATACATAATCCACAAACACATCCATAACATCATCATGAAACATAGAGGAATCTTTGAAGTCATTCATAGCATCATCATAACTCATAAAAGAATCCGATGTTCTTGCATAAACATGTAAGTATCCTCTTGCATAGGCTCTTCACCCCATAACCTATCATGATCCATCAAATAACAAAGCATCTTGAAGATATTCTTCAAGTATCTTTGCAATAAGTTCCTCACAAATTGCTTTTTCATATTTTTCCTCATCATTTTCATAAGCATCTTCATATGTATATATCTTGATTTGGAAACCTTAAATCGACTTTGCACTTACTTGCATTTGATAGGTAGAGTCCACAATTTGGGAAGAACAAACCATTGAAGATGAAGGCGGATTGGAATTGATAGAAGGTTTTGCTTGATTGGTTCATTGTATTGAATTTGGTTTGGCTGATAATTTGAATCAATCCCCTCTTCATGGTTGAATCTTCCCAAGTGTGACTCTACTTAATTGAATTGTCATGAACTTGAGGTCTTGCTTTATCTCCCATTGGAGCACATAGATATGATGGTATCGTATCGTCCCAGTCACGATATCGTATCATCGACCGAATGGTATGGTATCACACATAACATTGGTATCGTATCGTGAACCTCCATGGTATCATATCGTGAGGAATTCTAGTATCATATCGTCGACTATCCTAATTATCGTATCGTGTACCCAGTATCGTATCGTTGAATCTTTTGGTATCGTATTGTGATGAATTTTAGTATCCTATCATTGCAACCAGTATTGTATCGTGCGGGTTTGCGGTATCGTATTGCAACATGCACAGGTATCGTATCGTGAGGAGTCGAAGTATCGTATCATGGCAAAAGTGGTATCGTATTGCCTAAGCCATATAGTATAGTATCGTGTCAAGGTGTAGTATCATATCGTTCAGTTCTCTGGTATCGTATCATGGGGAATTCGACTGCCATATCGTTGACTGTCCCAAGTGTTGTATCGTCACTTGCAGAAGTATCGTATCGCGATAAATAGTGGTATCGCCTAGTGCAGTATCACCAGAGTGGTATCATCCAAAACAATTTGAGTCTTTTTAAGGGCTAAATTTGAGGCAATTGAGGAGCCAATTAGGGGATAGTTAGGAACCAAAATAGCTGCAGGAGGATGGATGAACTTGAGGTTAGGAAGGGTGGAAGTGCTACTCAGCCTAGTCACTGCTCTATCTACTCTGACACATCTAGTGACTCAGAAGAAGAGAGACCTATGGCTTCAGAAGACATGCAAGTCCCTGTACCCTGGAGAAACTTTATGTACATGGTGGAGGGGGAATACTGTACCTCTCTGCAATATGTGTCTACTAATTCCCAGGAGATTCCCATCTACTTGGATGGTTTGAATAGATCAGTAGCCAGGATGGTAACTTCCTCTGATTCCACAATTGTGCCCAGACCAGCAGTCAAGTATGAAGGAGGAGCGTACATGGATAAGTTGGGTCACATCTATGTAGTGATAGAATACCCAGATCTGATCAATGAGAGAGGAGGGTTGGAAGAACAAGGAAATTCAGGAAGACTGGGCCCTGAAGAGTTGGTAATCACTCCCAGAGGCAAATCAGTAGTAACTCAAGTCTTGAGAGGGGATTTGATACCTCAAGACGATTACCTGTTAGAGATCTACCTGATTCATGGATCAGACTTACTATTACAAACTAACTCACCTATACGGGGACAGGAGGAAAGTCCAATTACCTTCTATGAGTTAAAAGATCCTGAAGACGAGTCTAGAGTCACATACCTAGACAAGAACCAAAGAAGATACTGGCTTGTTGATGCCATTGATAGGGCTCGATTGAAGTATATGGGGTTGCCAGTATTCCCTCAGCGAGCGCAAACAATCACCTCTCAGAATCCCTTTGGGACACAAGAAGAGGCCAAAAATACAATGTCGGGATAGACAAGCCATCAGAGTATTCCCAACCGCACCCATGTGCAATTCACAATGCTTGGGCAGTAAGCACACAATCAAATGCACCCTGGACTAGGCAACCAATACCGGCCACCGGTGAGACCAAGACCACCACTAGGAGTGTAGCCTGGAATACCGCCAATTAGACCAGCAAATCATATCATGCCTAGAAAACTAGAGCCCATAAGAAGATTAACACCGATTCAAGTGGCTAAGTGCATGAGAAATAACTATGATGGGATGGGAGAACCTTACGATCACATAGGTGAATTTAAACAAGTTCTAAGAGCTGAGCACGAGGATGATTTCTTTGTGCACTATGAGTCCTTTGGACTCACTCTCACAGGAACTGCTTTGACTTGGTTCCATCCATTAGATCCCGATCAATTTGGAGATATCAAGCAATTCTTTCAAGAATTCATAGGGGAATTCACAAAAAGGGGGATTAAACATAATTCTTCATTGTTAATCCATAGCTTCAAAAAAAAAAAACCCAATGAAACTGTGAAAACAGCAGCCCAAAGATTTAATCAATATGTCGATAGATGCCCAGTAGCGGAAAGACCCACGCAGCAAAAAAATGATATCATTATTCTTGGACGGACTAACGAACAAAACCTTGAGAACTTTAGTCTATGTGAAGAGGCTGCAGACATTGAGTGAATGTCTTCAAGAGTGTGTTGACCTAGAAGACAACCTAGCAATTCAAGCTAAAGAGAAGTACGGAACAACCAAAGTGTTAGCAATCGAAGCAGCCCCTATGGTACCAAATCAGGAGGAAAGTGTAAGTAAGACTAAACCAACCCCTGATCTTTTTGAAGTACCGGAACACTTTAAAAATTATGAAGTATAAGAAAGAAAAATAGCCATTCAGATGCCTAAGAGAGAGGCAAAAGAAGGAGAGGCGTATGACAACAAGGAACAAATGAAAAAAATCATAGTAACCGTAGAAGATGGAGAAGAAAGATGTACATACATAGGAAAGGATGTGTCAATGGAGGAGGAAGAAGAACTAATAAGACTGATTCAAGAATATCGAGATGTATTTTCTTGGACCTACAAGGATCCCAAGGGTGTGGAACCCTCCATTTGTTCTCATAGAATACCAATGACACCAGAGGAAAAACCATCAAAACAACACCCATACACGTATAACGAGGTTTATGCCGCAAAAATAAAAGAAGAAATAGACAAGCTATTAGCGGCTGGATTCATTTACAAAATAGAACATACTAAATGGGTGTCGCCATTAGTTGTTGTACCCAAAAAGAACGGAAAACCGAGAGTGTGCATTAATCTAAAGAAAGTCATTATAGCCATGATTCGTGATAGTTATCCACTACCTATCACCGATCACCTTTTGGAAAGAGTTGCAGGTAAAGAAGTATATAGCTTCTTGGATGGATTCTTTGGATACAACCAAGTAGCTATTTGTTGAGCTCATAAAAGTCATATTGTTCAAAGTCAATCGTAGTCAAAGTCAAACAATCAAAGTCAAATTGGTAAAAGTCAACATATTCAAGGTCAAAGTCAACATGGGTGAAGTCAAGTGTTCGAAGTGCAGGTGCCAAAGTGCACAAGTAGTGCACAATTGATTGTTCATAAAGGGTATAATTGCAAAAATTTGGTTGCAGGTCGCAGAGGTATTTCTGTAATTCCCTAAGGTTCAAAACCTGTTTTTAAAGTGTTTTGGAAGGTTCAGGTGAACCCTCTCTTAGGTGCACATTTGAGAAATTAAAAGGCAAAATGTGAAGATATGTGAAGCAGCGTACGTAGAAGTGAAAGTATGGCCCGCAATTAAAATTTTTGTTTTAGTCTAAAGTCACTATAGGACAAAATAGGGATTCGTTGGCTGCCCACTTGAGGAGACAATCTCGGGACATCAAAGTGAGCACCAAGATACTCTTGCAGTCAGGAGCGTACATGAATCGACACTCAAATCAAGGCAAGGACTATTCTTGGACTAAGCAAGGTGAGCATAGTCTAAGTTAGAAGAGAGAAAAGTGGAAGAGACACACAGTGTGCGACACAGAGAAGTGAAATGCAAGGTGTGCATGAAGAGTAACTAAGGAAGTGTGCAGAGAAGGACTAAGCTATTCACCCCAAGGATCCCAAGGTCTCATTGAAGCTGTGCGCGTGCCGACAGAAGGTGTCCATTCCTCCCCCTTATTGGAAGTTTGGTGCAAGGTGTGCACAAGTGTAGGCTTGGAGAAGGTGGAGGTCTGGTGCAGAGAAGGCCGGCAGCAACAAGACCCTTGGGTATTTGGTATTTTGTGACTGAGCATTCTATGGGATTTTGCATAGACGCATTGGATTGAATTGTGCATCACCATTGTATTTGTCTTCTTATAATCAATCGACAAAAGCTTCCAGTGTGTATCTTTCTTATTGTCTTTCCCTTTTCTTACAAACACTCAAATCCCTTCTTGTCCAAGAATCCCCCAACAAAATTTGGCATAGCTGGTGGGATTCCAAGGAGATTTGAGCATAGGAGAAGCCAAGTGCAAAGGATAGAAGAGTTCAAGTACCGACAGTACTACTTCATTGGACTAAGAGGTAAATATTCTTATCAATTATCTCATACTAAGAGGGCTATGAACAGCTCATGACCGCAACCCGGTCCCAAACATTGAGGATCACCTACAAGGCTACAAGAAGGAAGGCTGTTAGAAGATCCTCCAGTCCACTTTCGTCAACCTCATCAGTGAAGAGCATGGCAGGTCAGGTAGACTTGGAAACCCTACTATCAAGATTAAATATAAAATTTCCTTCTTTCAAAGGCCTAGCTCAGGAAGATCTGGATGAGCATATTAGAAAGTTTTTAGCATTATGCAAAACTAGAGGCTTAATGGGAAGAGAGGATGCCTTTTTGATACTCTTCCCTGCCACATTAGAAGGGTTAGCAGATAAATGGTTCAGCCAATTTGCAGGGAACCATTTCACCACTTGGTACTTAATGAAACATGCATTCAAAACCCAATTGGAGCATGGAAATACTGTAGAGATCATCATAGAGAAATAAGAAAACTTGAGACTGGGTCCAGGTGAAAAATTTCCAGAGTTTGTAACTAGGGCCAAGGCACTAATGGCTAAGTTGCCAGATCCTCCGCATGATTTTTTTGTTAAGAAATTGTTAGCTAAGCCACTTCTAGTGACCTTCCAATGTAAAATCAAGGAATTAGTGTTGCCCACAATCTCCATAGAGGAGTTCATCAACACAACACGACTGGAGCAGATAAGGCAACAATATGGTGCAATTTCTTCTCAACTACCCTATTCTACAGAAATGGAGGATCCAATAATCTAGTTAAGGAAAGAGCTGGAGGGCTTAAAAAGGAATAAGCCCCACAAAGAGGAGGAGAACGTTTTTCCTCAGTTAAGAAGGGAGGTTGAGGCATTAAAGCTCCAAATGGAGGAGGAAGCCCAAGCAGAGGAATTGGCTCAGCTGCGACAGAAGTTGCAAGAACTCAAAGGGGGTGGCATTAAGAGTGGACTTTGGTGTACTATGTGCAAGTAAGCAAGGTCATATAGTAAGTGAATGTCCTTTGTTAAGTGTGACTTGCCAACTATGCAAGAAAGCTGGTCATGAGGCCCAGGAATGCCAATCAAGAGGAATGCCTGCAACAACATATTGGACACAAGGAGGACCCCTACCACCAACAAATATGATGGAAGCTGCACCCAATCAAGGTAACAATTATAACCCTAGACAGAGGAATAACTTTGGAAATGGGCCTAGGAGGCCAATTATTTGTTTCAGATGTGGAGAATGTGGGCACCACCAAAGTAGGTGCATTCTACCAGAAAATGCCCCTCCTTGCAGGAATTGCCCAGAGGCAAGAGACCACTATACTAATTGTTGTCCTAAGAACCAAGCATCTCCATATGGGCCCCTGTTGCTCTAGCACAATGGTGAGAACCACGTTAAGAAGCTCCACCTCCTTAATGTCAATCTGCGGAAGATATAGGAGTGATATGAAGATCGTGAATGTGAGATGAAGTGAGAGTGAAGGTGAGAAGCATAGAGATGCACACACACATACACACACACTACGAAGAGACAAGCAAGACACAATGGAAGGTGAGAAATCAACTCTATTGCTCAAGATCTCCATTACAAGCTCAAAGTAACCCTAAGCTCACACTAACCAACCTCAAAAATGAGCTCTATAGCTCTTTTTATAGATTCTAGACTAGTTTTGACCGGTTTCACATCTAGTGATCGGCATAGTTAAAAAATAGGTCCTAAGTGCTATTTGAAGGGGTAAACGGTATCTAAAAATAACCAAAATTGATACGCTCATTCTACCTAAGCTCCTCAAGCTCGAGGACTCCTCGGCTTGCACAAAATGGAGCTATGGATTACAAAAAGGGTTTTACTATGTTACATATGTTACAATAGTGGTTAAAATCACTGTTGGAGGTTTTTTGAAGAATATTTATAAAACATAATCTTTGAAAAATTGATTCGTCTGGCTCCCTGCTCTGTCTTTACATGCTTCTGCGTCTTCTGTGCCTCTGGCTACTGCCAACACCCCCCTCCCTCTCGCTTCTGTCGTCCTCGACAGAACCTTGTTGTGCGGTCGGTCGGATGTAGTTCTGTAGGAGGTCTTGAGCGAGGGTGTGTTCTGATATTCGAATGCCTCGGGCCAAATCTGCCTTGAGTTTCTCCCAATCAATTGGTTGCGGTTCATCAGGTGGTGGGAGTCGATAGTGCGTGGAATATACCACCTGTTCACAGGCAAATAGTTGCAATAGGTGGGTTGGCCTGTTGATGAACACTTCTGAATGGTATTCCCAGAAACCGGTTGTGAACATTTCTTCGAAGGTTTGCTTGTAGCACGCTGGTAGGTATTTAATTCTGCAATGCCAAGCGTAACACACCCGTAGCGATGGCGTTGTACTCATGTCATATGCCAGATCTAGATTGCCATGCTCAAATCCCGGGGTGTTTACATGAGGTGCCTTGACGCGTCTGAAGACTTTAAAAACCATCTGCATCATGTCAAATATCTTGACAGTCATGTGCGCTGCTATATCATCCATATGTTTCAAGCGAGGGAGCCAGTGATGAATCGTGGCCATCATATATCCGATTGTAGGTGGTCCTGTAGGTGGCCTGAAGTATGGGTAGTTCAACCAGTCCTGGCATTGCTTGTTGTTCTTTATTTTAATAGTGAATGCCGTCCAGGAGCGACGACATGGCACTGGTCCCCAACATGGGTTATACTTTAAATGTAGTGGTGCCTTGGCCCATGTACTCATCATTTCAGGATATTTCTGTAAGAGATCCTTGCGCCATTCCGGTTGATAGATTTCTCCTTGCTGCGCATCTAATGGCAAATCTTCTGGCTCAAATTGAGTTGCATGGGAGGGCTTTTTGCCTGTTTCTTTCTCTATGGCTAACTGATATTCTGCCATCAACATGAAATAAGGTTTATACTGTAGCTCGTGCCCTGATATGTATCTGCGCGGGGCCAAATGAGCAAAGTAGGGCGATTGTAAAATTCTTTCTTCAATCATTGCCATGGCGTGCAACTGCGCCTCTACTCGTGCGGAGTGGGTGGTTCCAAGCTCTTCAATTGTCTTCATCCATGCGGGAGTAGGAAGTTCGTAAGTTGTCTGGCCTTCAACCGTGACTCGTCCGCCTGGGATGGGTTGGGACTCATAGGCTTCTTCAAAAGTTTCCTCCACCGGAATAGTTACATTTTCTTCATTAGCTGGGAGCTCTGGTGGGGAATCTGGCCTTGGTGGTGCTTCATATATAGCTATCCGCGATTCAAGAGTAGATACCTGGGCCCGTAATGCGTTGAGTTCCTCTAGGATGTCAGGAGATGGTTCCGCAGGAGCTGGTAGTCCTTGTGTTGCAGGTGCTCTGAGCTAGAGTAGCTTATGATCTTCTTTTAGCTTCTGATATTCTTCGTTCATTCGATCGTATTCATCGAGCAATCTGATGTGATCATCGAGCAACATTTTCATTGATTCGGAGGGCACTGCTTTGAATCGGCTAGGACTTAATGGTTGGTCTGGATGATCTAGAGCAGCTTCTAAATTTTCTTTGTTCTGCTCTTGTAGCCGCTGGTTCTCTTCCTTTGCTGCTGCTAGATGTCTTCTGAGTAAGCCCATGTTCCATGTAAGTGTCGCATTGCGAACTGTTTGGGCCCTTAACAAATTGTCAAGATCAGCAGTGGCCTCTTTGGCTTTCTCTTCACTTTCTACTTCCAGTTTGTGATATGCCTCATGTAATTCTTGGTACCGAGTATTCAATGAGGCATTCTCGATCGACAATGAATTAAGCTGCATCTGTAAGTTGTTGGTTGTCCTCTGCAGCTGCTGATAATTATTTCCAAGAGATGTGAACTCATCTCTTACTTGAGTCATACACGTGAACATTTGTCGAAATGCAGTATCTACAGTGGGTGATAATATTAACGATGTGCTAAGCGAAGATGCAGTAGGTGTAGATGCAAAGGGAATGGGGAATGGGGGTGGGAATGTGGATGTTGTGGTGATTGTGGAAAATTGTGGTGTGCTTAAATATTGTGGTGCAACAAATGAGGTGAGTGGAGGTGCAGTGGGTGGTGATATATCCATATTGCTGGATGTGGTGTCAAGTGCAGTGACTGTGAATAGTGGTGTGATCGTGGGTAAGTGTGTGGGTGTAAATACAGGATTTACAAAGGTTGAAGAGTAATTTACAGGGGGGTTGTCTTGGACGGCTTGGTGGAAAGGGGAAAGAGGAGTTACGGTGGGTCGGGGAGGTGAGACTGGGGAGAATGTTAATGGAGGTGGGAATGGGAAAAGGGGTCTTGGAGGTGTGGGGAAGGATGGAAAAGATGGATGAAGAAATGGGTTGGATAGAAAGGTGGATGTGTTAGGGGGTAGACTAGGTTGAGTGGGTGCGGGAATTGTGGGATGAATGGGAGTAGGGACGACTTTTGCTACTCCACCGGAGAAGGAGGATGTTGTTCTGGGAGAAGGGGGGTGTATGGGAGAGACTGGATGGATGGGAGGTGAAGGAGGAGCAGTTGGGGACAGGTACTTTGGTAACTGTGGTAGTATGTACATCAGTAGTACAGGGTGGGGAGTCGACAATAATGGTGTCCTCTGCCAATGAGCTTTCAGGGACGAGACATGCTTCCCTGGCCTATTCTAAAGACTGACCACCGGTGGGTACCCGAATGTATTCACCTGGTTTGGTTAGTAGGAGGATTCTGCGAGGATCATACTGTGGTAGCGGTTTTCTCTGCAAATATCTTAAGGCTTCAGTGTGTCCAACTGATTTGACAAGCTCTCTGAAACCTCTGATGTATACTTCTT
Organism: Ceratopteris richardii; assembly: GCA_020310875.1. Lineage (NCBI taxonomy): Eukaryota > Viridiplantae > Streptophyta > Polypodiopsida > Polypodiales > Pteridaceae > Ceratopteris > Ceratopteris richardii. The sequence goes on from CM035428.1 coordinate 58,040,676, forward strand.
CGAACCCGCCCGAGACAAGCTCTTGTTCTATGATTGTTTGGCTCTCTTTGTCAGTCAACTTCTTACGCGCCCAAACCTTTTCCATAGTACGGTATAACTTTTTGATGGCCAGTGTATAAGCTGCTGCTTCGAAGGTTTCTTCTTTGTGTGTGCTCGTTTCACCTTGGGTATCGGTTTGTTGTCCTTGTCCGTCTGTTTGTCCATGCTCTTGGGATTCGTGAGTGCCCTGGCTGGCTTTGTCATCGCCTTCATCTTCGTCGGTTTCCGTTCTTTCTTCCTCGAAACTAGACACTACTTGTCCTTGTGGTTGATCTCGCGGTGTGGTAGGGTAGCTGGGCCTTTCATATTCCTGAGAGAAGATCTGGCCTTCTGAAAACTGAAATTCATTTGAAAATACATCCTGCATCTCAAAATCAAATGTGGTGTCTACTTGTTCTGCTTCTAAATGGGGTATCGGAAAAGAGAAAGCTTCCGCACCAATAGTGGTGGGAACTTCTGCTGTAGTGGTGGTAGGTCCTGGGACTGTGGCTGCTTGAGTAGTGACTATGCTGGTAGTGCCCTCCGTTGTAACTGGTCTTGATAACCTTATGCGAATGGGTTGTACAGGGGGTTCAGTAGGAGACTGTTCAGGAGAGGGTTGTGGTGAGGGTGATTCTGGAACCTGAAGGCAGGGGATAGTTCCTCTCATTCGCTTTCCTGTTCTTCCTTTGCTGGGCTTCCTAGCTTTCTTTGTGGTTCCTTTAAACGCTTTCAGCTCCTCACTTGTCATTGCTCGCTCAATCGGCAGGTCATATGCGAAGCACATATATACAATTCTAGTCAATGGGCAGCATCCATTGATGACTTTCTTTCTTTCCCATCTATGTTGTGCTAAATACATCTGATCAATGATCTAGCTAGCTAGATCAACTGTCTGGTGTCCAATACAAGATAAATACAAACCAAACCATATTCGTTTGTGAGGAATTGTGAATCTGTCCTGAGCGGGGAAAGCAAAATGCAGCATACATATCCGTAGTGGTTTTGAAAGCTCAGGTGTGATCACCAAAATCTCCTCCCACTTTGTAACATCTCCACGTTTCATAGGGTCTGGAACTAACCTTTCTCGCTCTGTGGGCATGTGGGTTCCATGAATCTTGATGGCAGCTCGAATGAGATCTTTAGAAAGATAAAATCTTTTATACGGTGGATCATTCACTAAGGATGGCTGGATGAAGGTGCCTGGCAGATCCTTGTTTTCCGAAGCTATCAAAGTGGTGATTAAGTAATAGCATCTGTAGAAGTCAGGTTTAGGCAAAGGGTCATTGAAATACTCTGTGAAGCCGGCTCTTGCCCAAACATGTGTTAAGTCTTGTGTGTTCTGTAGCCCTTCGAACTCTCTTGAGAGAAACTAATATTTGCCCCAGGTACGGTCATCAAAAGTCAAATTAGCCTCAAATATAAACTCAGCATCCGCCAAGGGTCTTGCTAGCCCTTGAAACCAGTGAGAATTACGATGAATCTTCTCAGTATACCCTCTAGGAGGATCGTCAATAGGCATCGGTCTTGGGAAACCTTGAAATTCTGGCGGTGGAGCCGTCGGATGGGGCTCAGCGAGTAAATCACTAATAGTAGCCCTGGGTATACTGGTTCCGGCTTCAGATGGTCCTTCTTCGGTTTGCATGATGATTGACGTGCTAATGGAAAAGATCCGCTACAAAAGATTAGCACATTAGTATGGAAATTAATTATGATCCCATTAAGGTGAGACCACAATCCCTTTCCATAGCCGATGTGTAACCTGTGTAGCCAAGTGTTGTGATGTGATTGATGCAATGCTTCTTGCAGAACTAGTGCAGGTCTCTAGACACCTATATGTTTTCATATATTGCATGCAGTTCTTTGATGAGATGTTATTACAGGTGATGTTGGGTTATAGTGTGTGGATTTATACAAGGTTCAGTCATGAATGAGTTATTACAAGGTTGTAGATTAGTCGGGGTGGTAGTTATGTTAGACAAAGGGTTAGGAGAAGACTTTTGGATACGTTTCGGTATCCACTTCCTAAGAGTTTGTGATCGGGTGATAGGTCGCTGCGGAGGGACAAAAGTTGAGATCGGACGTGGTGGTATTGAGGGTTGAAGAGATTTCTGAGGGGTGTATATTACAAGGCTTGAGGGTTGAGCTATAATACACTATTTGGGTACCCAAATCTGCGTGGTTGTGGGTCAGTTCATAAGGTACTTCTTGGCGATCCAAATTTGTCGAATGTTTGTAGTCGTAGAAGAAGGTCGAGGAGATCTTGGATACTGTTTCTGCTTCTGCTTTGACTTCTTCTTATCATTGTCTACATTGTTGAAATCAGTCAGTGCTTTCTGTCCTTTTGGCACCCATATCTGTCTTGTGCCTCTTGCTTTGTAATACTGATACTGTAGCTTTCTTCCTTGTGTCATCTGATGTTGTCGTCGGTTTGGGTTCCTTCGTCGTGGTTGACTCTTTTGTGGTTGAGGTTGAGAGGTCGAATGGACACTCTGCTTTGGAAAAGAAGGGAGGTCCAACACTTGCGAAACATGCCCATTAGGAAGTGCTCCATTTTGTACTTTTAATCTAGGCCAGTCCGCAGTAAGTGTGGAAGGATGGGCACCGCAGGTGATAGTGTCCATTTGTCCGTTGATGTAACCCTCCTGACCGCTGATGGTGTCCATTTGACCAAGCGGTTGGGTGGTTGACCCTTCTAATTTGCAGGAAGCCCAAGGGAAAATCTCCTGATGTCCTTTAGATTGACAATTGTCCATCGCCAAGCCCACATGGGTTGGTGTAGACGTAACGTGACTGATCTGACCAAAGATCTTCCGGTCTTCCGTCGCATGCATTTCATAGGGTCTAGAGCTACAAACCTCAGTCGGAATGCCATTAGGGAAGTCAAGCGGTATCACTCGCTTCTGATCTAAGGTTCCAATCTGCAAGGAGCCTTGTCTAAGATTTAGGTCCACTGAGTGATCGTATAGCCAATCTTGGCCAAGGATTAGGGGTTCTATCAGATCGTCATCATGGCACACTAGTAGGTTTGTGGTCATAGTCACATCGTGTATGAGGATAGGAAGGTCCACCTCACCCATGCAAGGGGTTTCCATTCCTCCTAGCCCTATGAGGTATGCGTCAATTGGCCGCATTTCTATTCATAAGTCCTTATAGTGGGACCATCTAATTGCACTAGTTGCAGCACCTGAATCAATTAAAGCCCTGAGCTCTTGGCAAGGGTTGTCGTGCTCTAGCCTGACTGTAATGAATGGTCTCCTGTCCACTATGCTAGGGTGTGTACTTGACTTTGCTTGACACATGGCCATGGGGTATCTGGGTGATGTGTCTAGATGGTTATAATGTTCTCTCCCTAGTCCTTGTCTTCTTAACTTCATGCGCTTAATGCGTTCTATAGCTTCTGCCTGAGCTTCAGCTCATATTCTATTTTCTTCCTCCTTACACTTCTTTGCCAACGTGAGTCATCTAAGCATATCCTCAGTATGAGGTTCTTGGTATAGCCTGACTCTACAGCCACTAATGTAATTAGGCATTATGTCTCCTTCTAAGGTGGCTAATTGTACTGCTCCACTTGTCGAGAGTCTGTTAATGATCATAGGTCCATAACCTCGCTTTTCTAACTTCCGTGCATGCTGTTTCAGAGTATATACTAGAACTAAATCTCCTTCTTTCAAGCCTTTATCTTTCACATGTGCATCAAAATATGCTTTCTGTCGCCTCTTAGTTGTGTATATTCCTGCTGCTGCTTTCAACTTGGTTTCTCCTAATCTTTCCAAGTCCATTATTCTTGCTGATAATTCATGGCCGGTCCACTGATGTTCTTGTGCAACCTTAAGGGTCGATATCAAGAAGTACAAAGGAAGCACAACATTCTGACCAAAAACCATATGAAAGGGAGTTGCATTGAGTACGGTCTTGTAGGCCACTCGATATGCCCAAACAGCATGGTGTAACTGTTTGTCCCAATCTGAACGTTTGTTGTTCACAAGTTTCGTCAGTACATTACAAAGGATCTTGTTCTTGCTTTCAGCTTGACCATTGGCCTGAGGATGATATGGTGCGGATTTCATGTGAATCACCATAAAATCCTGTAACAAATATTCAATGAATTGGTTTAGAAAGTGAGTTCCTCGATCGCTCAATAACTCTATAGGCAAACCATATCTTTTAAAGACATTTTCAAATAAGAATTTTGCAGTCGTCTGTGCATCATTCTTTTTTGTGGCTTTTGCCTCTACCCATTTGGTTAGATAATCTTTCACAACAATAATGTATTCCGCATGTGTACCTTTGGTAGGGGGGTTAGTGGGTCCTACAAAGTCTATACCCCACTTAGAAAATGCACGTCCGCCCATCATGGGTTTCAATGGCATTTCATCTCTGCGAGTAGGAAACTGAGTTCTTTGGCACACATCACATCTCTTTACATAGGTATGTGCATCCATGTGAAGAGTGGGCCACCATAATCCTGCAAAGAGGATGGCTTTGATTATCCTATCGGGTCCAAAATGACCTCCCGTGACACCTTGGTGTGCAGTCTCTAGTATGCTCAGATAATCGCTTTCATGCATACATTGTCTTAGGTATCCGTCTCTTCCTCTTTTGTATAAATTATCGCCAATAAGTGAATAGTCATGAGCTTCCTGCTCTAGACTGCGTTGTCGCGCTAAAGTCATTCCTTTAGGGAATGTTTTTGTCCTCAAGTACGTCACTAAAAGTTCACTCCAGTCTAGTGTGAGAGACACGTGATACAATGTAGCATGTTCGTCTTTCACAACAAACATGGCATTCTTTACACAATTTGTAGACATCTGCTTCCATTGTAGGCCAATATACTCCTAGTCTATGCAGAGTCTGCAATGTACGATGTTTCGAGTGATGTTGCTTTAAGGCACCTACATGTGCTAATTGCAACCAATTCGCATGTTCTGATTCATCTACACAACAAGCAAGAATCTTTTGATTATCCTGTTTATATATACTTCCTGCTATTATTTGATATCTTTGAGACTTGGTAATCTCTCCTTCTTTGATCCTTATCCTAGGATTCTTGGGTCCATATGTGAGAATAGGGACTATCGATTTAGCCCATTCTGGTGCTATCTCAAGGTTAAACAAATATGCATCTGGTAATTCATCCACTATTCCTTGAGGAGCTTCTCCTGTGGTTAATCTTGAAAGGTGGTCAGCTCTAAGATGTGTCTTTCCTTTTCTGACTACCACTTCAAAATCGTACTCCATGAGTAATAGAAACCAACATATTAATCGTCCCGTGTTACATGGCTTATTGACTAAATACAATAGGGCTTGATGATCTGTAAAGAACTTGAACTTGTTTGCCAACAAATAATGTCTGAATTTCTTTACCGCGTAGATCATCCCTAATCCTTCTCGTTCCGTAGTGGTGTAATTTCTTTCTGTTGCGCTCAACTGTCTACTCGCGTAAGCTATGGGGAGATCTATATTACCTTCATTCGTGGGTTGTGCTAACACACATCCTATGGCGTAATTGGATGCATCCACATGTACATGGAATGGCTTGCTCCAATCCAGGGTTGTCAATATAGGTGCTGAGCACAAACGTCATTTGAGTTCATTGAATGAATTTTCACACTTGTCTGTCCATTCAAAATTGGTCAAAAGAGAGTACAAAGGCTTGGCTATGATTGCATACATGTGTATGAATCGTCTATAATAACTGCAATGGCCCATAAATGCTTGTACTTCTTTTACGTTAGTTGGTCTAGGGAATTCTGCAATTACTTTCACCTTTTCTTCGTCTGCCGAAATTCCATTCTTTGACACAATGTGTCCTAGGATTTTGCCTTGTCTGACCATGAAAACACATTTTTCTGGGTTCAAACAAACCTGATATTCTTGACATTTGTCAAATACTTGTCTTAATTCTGGGATATGTGTCCGTCTGACATTCGAATGAGCACATAAGTCATCGACATAAACTTCCAAATTCTTGCGTAAGAATTCCTTAAAAACATGACACATGAGTCGCTGGAAAGTGGCGGGTGCATTTGTTAAACCAAATGGCATCACACGAAATGCAAATATGCCCCATTCTGTGGCAAAAGCCGTTTTGTGTTGATCTTCTAGAGCAATGGCTACTTGATTATAGCCTAAGAATCCATCAAGAAAGCTGTAAACTTCCTTGCCAACAACTCTTTCCAATAAGTGTTCTGTGATAGGAAGAGGATAACTGTCTCTAATTGTGGCGGCATTAACTTTTTTAAGGTTAATACACACACGCAATTTTCCATTTTTCTTGGGCACTACACAATGGGGGATACCCATTCGGTATGCTCAATTTCGTAAATAAATCCTGCTTCTATCAAACGGCCTATCTCCTCTTTAATCTTCGCAGCGTAATTATCATTTATGTGTACGGTTTCTGTTTCGTAGGTTTTGCATCTGGAGTCATAGGGATTCTATGAGAAAATATATCCGGGTCTACTCCTTTCAAATCTTTGTAACTCCAGGCAAACACATCTCTATATTCGCGCAATAGTGCAACTAATTCTTCTTCTTCTTCATTCGTCAAATCATGCCCAATGTATGTACATTTTTCTTCTTCTCCTTCTATGGCTACTATGATTTTTTTGGTTTTCTCTCGGTTATCATATACTTCTCCCACTTCAACTTTTTTGTTAGGCATTCGTACCATGATTCGTCTATCTTCTATTTCATATTTCTTGAAATTCTCTGGAACTTCAAATAAAGATTCTTCTGTTTCTGACATGGCTTCTTTCTTCTTTCTTTTCTTGCCTTCACCTTTAGTGGTTACTTGTGTAGCTAACCTCACCTCATTTGTAATTTCTTCATGTTTCTGAGGATGAGTTTCTACTTCGTAAAAATATTCTTCCTCTGATGCAAATGGAGGGTCCATAATGATTGACTCTGAATCGAAATCACTCGCATCCTCAAATGCATCAGTGCTAGGTTCACATTCTTCTAAAATTGAATCACTCATGATTGGCTCTATCGTGAAAACTGAAATGTCATAGCCATCCTTGTCACAGTGGGGTGTCCATTGTTCTTCATTGATGGCTATGTCCATGGTTCCTAGGATTTCTGCCCAACCATGGGGTTCGAATTCTTCATCTGGAAATACTACAGGTGCATATGCTGTATCTTGAAGGGTTCGTGGATGTTGTTCTACACCTAAGGTCCTGGCTTCTAACTGTTCTTCCTCTTGTTTGGCCACTTTACACATCCATAAATGAGTATCCTCGTGCAGCCATGAGGGATCTGACTCTAAAGAGTGTACCGATTCCGTTTCTACTGGTGTCTTATGGATGGTGCTCCATTGTATTGGGGTTACATCTCGATGTGAATAGTCTTTAAGATTGACTTTAGTAGTCACTCCTAAATGTTGCAAGTACAAAGAATTAGTTCCCCAATCTTGTACAATTTGCAACTGATGCATGAATGGTCGTCCCAATATCATCTCATAAGCATGATTTTTACTAAAATCACAAATGGCAAAGGTATGCTCAAACTCCACACCACAAGTGGTGAGAGATATGCCTTCTAGTAAGGCTAATGGTTTTTCTATGTGTCCATCAGCCATTTGTAGTTTCATCCTGGTAGGTCTGAGTGCTTGCTTATCCCAACGTTTCCATAAAGCGGAGGTAGCGATGGCTACTTCGTCTCTGGAATCTAAGATGGCTTTCGTGGTGTAGCCCTGATGGGTTATTGGAAGATAAGTGTTACCTTCCTCTCCTTCACTTACATCTCCGATCTTTTCTACGGGTATCTCTGGTACCTTCTTATGTGATCCTATCTGAGAGGAAGTTGTAGCAAGCTCAGGGAATTGATTTACTACGTGCTTCCATAGTTCTGGTTTAACCTTCAATAATTCCTCAAGCGTGAGGTGACACTGTACTTTAGCATTCTTGACCACTTCCGTGTTTCTAGGGATCACTGATTCTTCATTCCTCACTATTATCGTGGGTGCTCTCATGTTAATAGACTTGTCTTCCCAAGGTCCTGTGAACTGAGGTAATTGTTGTAAAGAATTGGATTCAAATCGTGTGTGTTCACTCAGTTGTTCTTCCTCTACGTCGTCGTAAATAGAGGGAATGTCTTGGGGAAATTGCTCCTACAAGTCATCTATTTCTTGAATAGGAGGATGGGTTCCTTGTTCTTTTCTCCATTTCTCTTCTTGGATTTCTCTCAAAAATTCATGTGAATATCTATGTATGGAAGACAGGTTGTCTTCCCCTTCTGTGTTTGGCACTTGAGATAGGGATGGTGCATTCTTTTCCTGTGTCTCTAGGACACTAAGATTCCTATGCTGATCCTTTTTCTCTTTGCTTTCTATCAAGTATTCTAGCCTCTCCATTAGACCTTGAAAGTGTAGTTCAGGTTTTGCCATGTTATTCCAATTAAGATACCTAGAGGCTTCGAACAAAGCTTGTGCTAATTCTACCATCTTCATGCAAAGTTTAGTCCTCTCTATTTCTAAGTCTGCTCGAGGGTAGTTCTTACTCATTTCAGCTACTTGAGGTCCTTCTTTTATTCTAGCCTAATATGCACGGAACATCATGTCTAGATTTTTTGGTATGGGTTCCGCTAAAACTGATCCTGATTTCTGAGCTGGGTTCTCTTGATTCAACTCCTGTCAAGTCAATTCTAGGATTTTGGCTCTAGATTCCTTGAGACTTCCTTCCAACTCAGTGATTTTTTTACTCCACTTTCTCTTGATTCTTTCTCTAGAATCTTTCCAAGATTTCGTTTTTTTACTGCTAGATTCTGCAACTTCACTAGTTTCGGCTATTTTCTCTTGATTAAGTTATTGATTCTGTAAGAGCGCCTGAGCACTTGTTATAGCTTGGATAGGCACGTATGTAGGGTTGGATCCATCTGCGTTGTTTACAATACCTATCACGTTGATTGGTGTCACATTTGAAGCATTCACAGGGTTCTTAGGACAATCTTTTATGTGCTCTTTACCACAATCGGCACAAAAGCCTTGTATGTTATAGTATTGTGATTTCCTGATATCGGAGGATGTGGACAATCCTTTATGAAATGATCTCCTTGGCACCTAAAGCATGGTCCTCTAGGGCCCTGTGGTCTTTGCTGTCTCAATTGGGGCCGCGGATTCGGGTTTGTGTACATCACATTAGCATAGTCGGGCTCCCAACTAGCTTCCACTGGTGGACTATCATATTGATATGTCTCTATGTGTTCTGGTGACTCCGTGTAATAAGCGGGTGGACTATCTACATGAGTCAAAACTGTTTGAGTTCGGATCACTCTCTGTGATCAAAGGTGAAGAAGGCACTAAGGCCCTACTTAGGTTCTCTTCTGCAGCAGCGTATTTGACTGAGATGACATTCGCTGGTGGGGGTGGCTGCTAAGCTAAGACAGGTTGAGGTCTCTATTGCGCGTGATAAGGGTAGTTCTGAGGAGGCCTATAGTAATAAGGCTGAGCATTGTATTGGCCTTGATACCTACCTGGCTGCGGGTATGCTTGCGAGTAGTTCTGTCTCATTGCCTGTTTATTGTATGGGCAGTCCTGAGCCGTGTGATTTGTGTATCTTCGCTCAATTGTGTAGTATTGGCCACTAGGATTGGCTTGCGATTTTGTTGCATTGGGACATACATTTGCCATGTGATCGCCACCACGGGTGTAACAGCGCTTGTTTGTTGTCTGTTTACTAGAAACTCCTAGTTTTTGGGCCACTTTTTCTGCTAGATCCTCTATTGAGCTAGACAATTTTGTGGATGCTAGAGATGAACAGTCTGAGTCCTTATAGACATTTGAGAGTTCCAACTCGTCTCCCAAGTTGTCCTCAATGTCTATACATATTCTTACACACTGCTCTAGTGTTCTGGGTTCTTTCAAGTATACATAGGAGCGTAGTTTAGAGCTCAACAAGCCGTCTAGAAACAATGACACTTGTTTGGCTTGTGAGGGGAGCTCTTGCATTGGACATCTTTCAACATATTGTCTAAACCTACGTCCTGCCAGTCTTACTGTTTCCTGAGGGGTCTGTTTGAAACTATGAATCAACGAAGACATGTCATGCCTAATCCCACTTTTAGAGAATTCAGTGATGAATGACTCTAAAAAGTGATGGATATCTCTAAATTGCCTTTGTTGCAATGGTTGGAACCAAGTTAAAGCGGTATTCTTTAACGTTAGTCCGAATGCGTTATATTGCGTGAACATGTCTTCGACCTGTTCTGCCCTTAACACTTGCTTAAATTCTGCGACATGGTCATAGGGATCTCCTGTCCCATCAAAATAGTTTTTCATGGATTTTACCAACTGAGTGGGTCTCAGTATTTTTGCGTGTTCACGTGGTCTAGGTAGAGGAAAATCATCTCTACCACCTGTCATTCTTTGTCTTTCCACTCTATTTGTGTCTATGGTGGTTCTATCCCTCCCTATGGGATGATTGAAACTTACTTCCGGTCTTTCTTTGTTCTTTTCTCTTTGCATGCCATGGGCTGAGGATGTTCCTACCCCTTGTTGGCTCGTGTTTACGTTTGTCCGTGATCGAGGGAATACTAAATCACCTCTCCATGTGTATGTGTTTCTAGCATGGTCTAGCACCACAAATACTCTTTCTAAAGTTTCATCCAGGTATACAACCTTTCCAGGTGTATCCGGGTCCATGAACTCGTAGATTATGATGGAGCCTACGTCACTTGGTTGTTCTGTTCTGTATCTCCAAAATGCTTTGTCCGTTTCTTTGTTTACAAACAACTCTATGCTTCTGTTGTCCTGAGGGGTCCAATCTGGAACTAGTACTCGTGTCAGTACAGATTTCCCTCTAGGTGTTCTAAGTTCTTCCAATGGTTCCTTTCCTTGGGATCTCGCTTCTATTTCCAAATGAATTACGCCAAACTCATTCGTATTGTTTGGCTGCGTACTTAAGATGTACATCGTTCCTTCCTTGTCTATGTACGCATCTCTTTCGAAATCCACCACTGGACGTTCCAATCCAATGGGTTGGTCCGGGTTATGCATTTGCACCACTTGTCTTCGCAAACCGTCCTCATAGATGCGAGCACCTAAGCGGTTGGTTTGGAGAAATTCTAATTGCGTTCTATAGGGTCCTTCAGGTTTTTCTAAGTATGCTACATTTGACCCTCCTTCTGGTCTTTCTGTGTTGAATACCATTTCTGATTCACTCGTGTCTGAGCTCTTGTAGGGATAACTAGTATTCAATTGTTGAGCCCACGATCAAGCAGTAGTGCCTACACTTGCTTCTGATGATCTAAGGCTTCATCGGTCAGACTTACCTATATGTTTGCCCGATCTAAGGTTCATGAATTTACTTCCTTGCACACTCAGTACACGCTCAGATCGTCAATGATTCTTTGTTCTTACTTTCTTGATTCTTTTTAAGTTTCTTTAGATTCTTGTTTTGATGTATGCGTCAGGAATTCGACTTTTTGTGGCACTTTGAGTTCTCGTTCCGTCAGACTTAGGTTCTTTCCCTTTAGGTTTTCATATCACACACCTTTACTTTAGTCTTGAACTTGATAACTTTAATTCTCTTGAACTTGGTGCGTTCCTATCGTCTTGAATCCACAATGCTAACGTTTATCCTAAGCTAAGAATTGACTGAGGGGGTTGAGTAATCTTCCAACCTCAAGTCAGCTTTTTTCTTGGTTGCTCTGATGCCCAAGAAGCCGCGCTTCCCAAGCTTTATGCCCTTCACTGCCTTGCCTTGAATGCCCTTGATTGCCTTTCCTAGACCTGGCAAATCCACTATTAGACCAATATCACATTGGATGATCAAGCACTTGGATATAAATACTTTTAAAAGTCCTTTCCCTTTTGCCCAAATTTTTTTCAATGCCCCTTGGCTTTCTAGTCCCAAACTAGGTCAACCTCAAATTATCCTCTCTAAAAATCAACGTATCCTTTATGAAAAAAATAGTTCAGGTTACGTAGTACTGGTAGAGAGCTTTCTAACGAGCTATAAAGCCCAAAAAACGGACTTCGGATGAAAAAGATATGACCGTTCAGGCCCTGGGGGGTAAAAACTAACAATGAGGTTTTTCCTCAATTATGAGCTAAGGGGTCTCCTATGAGTGCAATGATCCAAAAATCTTCAAAAAATAGCCCCAAAATTGCCCAAAAAATCAAACCCTAAAAATGCGTTTGGGGTGGACAATCGCGATGGTCTGAGACAATCGCGATGGTCTGGGACCGTCGCGATGGTCTAGTGTTCGTGCTCGTAGCCCAAGGGAAAATGCCTACGCACAATGATAGTTTGCCCAAACTTTCTGATACTAGGTCAGTTTTGGTCGCCCTAAGTCCACAATTTCATTCCAATGTATTGATAAGAGGAGAGGGAAAATACATGCACAAATGGATATCCAACTCTAGTGATTACTTCTCGCCACCTCCCTCTCTTGACTCACATATGCACACCTACCCACACTTTTCTACTATTCCACACACTCAGACCCTCTTTTTTTATCGACATATGTATTCAGACCACACACGCACTTGTCATACACATGCATACACACTTTTCCACATATAGGTACATGCATCCACACTTACACTTTTTCTCTTCTTCCCCTCACTCTTTTTCTTGCTTGCTCCCTACCTTGCCCTCTTCCTCTTGCTTACTCTCACATACTCTTTCACTCTTTTTTCCTCACCCTCTTCTCTTTCTCACTTGCTATCACGCACGCACTCACACATACATATACTCACACACCCGTTGTCGGGAAGTTGCGGACATAAGGTTGGTGGATCAGTCAGCCACTAAATCCCTCGGCACACGCAGGGTGCTTAGAGCAATCTCAGGTGAAGGGGGAGCTCATCAAGGATATTAGTAATTCAAATGGCAAATTTTATCATATCATGAAAATCAACGTTCAATGATCGAGAATTCTCAATAGTTAAATTTGATTCCTAATGATAAGCATGTAATCAATCTCGTCGATTGGAGTGCATGGAATATAACTATTTTGAGTCAGTAATATCATACCAATATGACTAGCATATAGATGAAATGAAATTAAGGACAATGCAACATAATATCAATTCCAGCCTTTTAATTGAAAAACAGACAATCGATATACTTAAAATTCATACCAATGTTCATTAGTCAAATACTATCATTATCTTTTTAATAACGCTATCATATCATTCATCAACAGTTAACAATCGTTTCACTTTGTATTAACCATTAATAAGTTTGATTTAGAGGTCGACAGCAGTATGCTCCTAGAGCGAGAAAAAGAAGGTCATCAAATCCAAGAGATTATGAGACTAAACCCAACAACTAACTTCTGAGAGTGAGCATCCTCATCGTTCCATATCAATACGAATAAGATCTTCTTGGAATTTACAATCGATGTTGCCTTTGCAGACGGGTTAAGCCTCAGCATACTAATCCGGTTATCATCTAATCAGCAGATGTTAGCATATTTTAGCAGCAAAGAAAATGTATGATCATAATTATAATCGAGTATACTGTCGACATGCAGAGAAAATGGAAATCTCAGAGCGCTATCAACGCTTCACAAACTATAGAGTGCTATCAACGAAATTCGTTTATAGCAGATACTCATAGACCAAATGTGCGCGCAATCTCCGATGTTGAACAAATTTTGACTCCTATTATGTAAGCAACATATCCCTAGCATGTAAGCAGCCTAACTTCTGAGAGTGAGCGACACTTTGCCATCGACATGAGATCTTTAGAAGCATTAAAAACTCTGTTCAACACAGAATTGTAGAAACACTACAAAACTTCTCTTTTTTTTCTAAAAAAACCAACAAGAATGACATATAATTGGCCTCCTTGCGCCCCAGCCGCTGCATGCTCTCACAATGCCTGTTGATTGATCTGTAGTTTTCAGATATAACATCTGTGTAGATTGAATGATAATTTCATAGCTGAATAATATTAACAGCACTTATTTGAGATAAATGTATGAAAAATTCAAAGCTTTCGAAGATAGATGGCGTTTGCTTGAAGTTGCGGTAGCCCGTGATCTCATGCATGACAGAGATGAAGTAGTGTAGCGATGGTTATGCCTCGAGATGACCAAGACTTCAAAAACTCATGGCAGAAAGGTTTGCTCTCCGTATCTGTCCTTCGCCAGATCAAGCCCGTAAATTTTTGTGCCGTACGATAAACTCCATCACAGCGATCAATAATTTTCCAATTCGTCCTCCAGTTTGTGCCAATAATCATCCACGACATGAAACGCCATCTCAGCGTCTGATCAGAAATATGAACCTTTTTTTTTTTAGCGTAGATGGCGCACCAGTTTGTTCTGCAATAGGCTCACAAGATCTGCCTCAGTAGCCTTTAATCTCTTCCTGAAGTCCTCAAAACACGACGATCGACCTCCCTTTTGGTTGTGTCAGATGCTAAAGGCCTCCGAATCTCTGCTTCGTCTGTATCGTTCTTCAGGATACAAGATGAAACAAAAACAGAAAGCTACTACCTGCATTACTTTAGCATGATGCACACGTGCAGAGGATCAAACTGGCGTTTCCACTTCTTTGTAGCAATCCTCCTCTCTCCCAATTGTCTGCCCAATCCCCCTCGTGTGTTGGCCTCCGTAGCTGAGTCTCTCAATCGCTGAAGCACAAGGTTTCCGCGTACTCCACCTTCCGAACTTCAGCAAGAGCCTCTTTCCTCTCACAAAAATTGCTGCCTGAAATAAAACATGAAGTAGCCTGCAAAAAAAAACATTCGGAGCCAATATGGAGCAAAGCCCACATATTTATACACACAGAGATCTGCTTTTAACCACTCTTTTGGTTTGGTACTTTAAGTTCTCATCCACACTTTATCCCACACATCTCTATCACTCTTTATTTAACTTTTCTCACTCAACCTCTCTTGTAATCTACACTAATTCTCACCATTCCTTTTCATTAACCAACTTTTTCACTTTAAGTGCATCTTCCTTTTAGACCACTCCTTAATTCACTTTAATTCCACATTTTCTATAAACCATTCTTTTTCCTAACACTCATATAGACCACTAGTTATTTATCCAATTAATTTACCATTTTAATTTAATTAGCCTATATTTCTTATTTAAATAAATCATTTAATTTAAGCTTAGTGTAAGGGTTTAATTAATTAGAACCTTAGTATTTAAATGCACACATATGATTAAAGTAATTATTAATAGCATAGTTTAATTTTTAATACATAAATATGTAATTTATATATTAATGTATTTGAATAACAACTATTCTAGCCCTTGAGACATACTAAAATCCTAGAAAACTTACTAAAAACCCATCAGAATCCCATTGAAAACCTTTGGAAATTAATTGAAAACCTAGTTAAACCCTAACATTAACCAGGAATTAAGGCTCTTAACTTAAATGCACAAGATTAAATATAAACCTAGGGTCTTAAACCCATAATTCAATGTTTCTATGGCCTAAACACACATTTTACGAGCAGTTTAGGGTAAACCATAATATAAACTTTTGTTTTCTTCATCCATTTGAACCTGTAAACACTTCAAAAGTAGTTAATTCAATCCAGAACAACTAATCAACAGTGATATAAAAGGTTAGAATTCACCAAATAAGTTAATTTTATTTTATCTGGTCATCAACTGGAAAGTTGAAAACTTTCCGACATTCGCCCCAGCCAAACCTGCACATCGTCCTCGATGGGCCAACCTGCAGATCATAGAAAGCAATATCAAATTCTTTTGAAACTTATTCATGACTCAAATTCAAATTGTCTGTATATAAAAATGCTTCTATCATTAGTACATCTTCAAATAGCAAAGAAAACTTATAAAATTATGTAAACTTGAATTTAAACCATTTCGTTCAATGCATGAATTGGAAACAGGTTTTAGAAGGAAACTATAGAAGTCATTCAAATAGTGTTCGTACTAACTCTTCTATTAACTCTGTTCATAAGTAAAGCATATGTTATATAAGCCCTCTATCCTCATCTCCTAGCCACTTGCCATTAAGATACAAAAAACTAACTCCCTTCTAGCATACATCCGCCTAATATAGCCCGCTTTTCAAATCAGAAGTGATTTTGAGACCACAACTGATTTATTTGATTTTTCTTTTATCTCGTTTTTTTTATCATAATTTTTCCTTTTTGTCATTGTTCCTTTTTTTTTTATATATACAGCAACCATTAATGTACTGCTAAAGCAGGAACTAGGATCTCTTTTAGCTAAATGGGTCAGATTTAAGGAAGCTTACCTATATAAAACAAGCCTACTTCTACTAGGAGTTGCAAGTTAAGGGTTCCTTCAACTATCCATATGACAGCCATAGGTCTTCTATTCCCTATCTTCTCTTCAAGCACATCCCTACTTCAGTATAAATTCTACTTTTCATAATTTTAAGAGGTTTCTTAACCTATCTGAAGAATGTACATTTCTAATTATGATAATGCAGGGAAAAACAAAACGTAAAACATTAATCAGGGTTAGAACTGTTTCACCTGATCTATATTGATTCCATCTTCAGCATCGCCTTTCATTCAAATATCGCTTTGATTGCTTAAATTTTAAACTGCATGTACTTTCTTCAATCTCCTGCGCTTCATTCATAGTCTATTTTTGAAGAAAATCTTAGTTCATCAATCAGCTCCCAATCTTCATGCTAAACCTGTAAAATAAATCAACTCGAAAAACTTGTGAGCAACATAATTATTAGCAGACTTATACAAAAGGTAGCAATCCAAGATAATATTTCTCGATAGTCCATCTGTAAAAACCAAAGCAATAGTAAGTCAAACTTTGTGGCTTTCATGATATTCCTCTGAAATATTAAATCCTCCATTCTTGCTTGACCTGTATCAAACCACTCAAAATTTTGATAAGAAAAATCAATATGAACATCATTAATACAAAACAAGTGTTCATTTATATTGAAACCCTTCAATTCATATTTTTCAAATGTATAAATATCATTGTTTATAATTTTCTCATATTGTTCTTCCTTATATGGAGAATCAATGTGAGTAATAATTTTAGGAGAAGCTATTGTGATGAGTGGGATTTCTTTACCACTTACATTACTCACTTCTTCACTGAATAATTTGGGAAGACTTTTAGAAGAATCAAACAAAGGTTTCTCATATTCACACTCATGTTTGTTTAATGTTTTGTGTTCTGAAATTGTAATTTGGTTTTCATCATTCATCATTGGTGTAGCATCATCCAATTCATTGTTTGTAATTTCAAATTTGTTTTCTTCATTTATCTTTTGATAAGTACAATCTAAATCGTTGCTTTTAGAAAGAGGAAAATATTTGAGGTTTTGGCGTTCATATCTAAGAGCAAGTCGATGAACTTGCTTTTGCACATATGTCCAATCATTGGTCAGGCCATTTGAGGTATTGTGTTCTTCTAAAAGAGGCTCTAGCTCTTTTCGAATTGAGTAATCAAGGATAGTTAAAAAATTTATAACTTTATAAGACTCTAGATAAGTTTGTTCTTGCTCCGTTAAGTCACTAAACTGTTCTTCAAACTCTTGAAAACTCTCAATTAAGTTCTCTTTTGGTTTAGATGTATTTACCCAAGCTTGAAACGTTTCATGATTTCTTTTTGTTGAATCCTCGAAACATAATTCTTGTCGCAATTGGGTCTTAAAAATATCCCAAGGTATAATGGACAAGCCCAACCTAAGGCTTATTCTATCTCGGGTATCTCCATTTGATATACGCCTAAAGGTGGAAACCCAACTATCCCTAGGTATGCCATATTGATAAGCTAAATGTTCGTATTCTTTGATATACCTAGTAACATCTTTACCACAAAACTCTTTCTTCTCTATTTTGAGGTCATCAATCAATTTCCATACTCTTTTTCTATTAGGTAAGGGTCCATGATGAAAGCTCTATCTCTTGACCACTCAAAACTATGTCACAAATATCAGATTTCCGTGAGCTGCTATGCCGCTCCTTCACGTCGGGGTCACCAAAATGTCGGGAAGTTGCGGACATAAGGTTGGTGGATCAGTCAGCCACTAAATCCCTCGGCACACGTAGGGTGCTTAGAGCAATCTCAGGTGAAGGGGGAGCTCATCAAGGATATTAGTAATTCAAATGGCAAATTCTATCATATCATGAAAATCAACGTTCAATGATCGAGAATTCTCAATAGTTAAATTTGATTCCTAATGATAAGCATGTAATCAATTTCGTCGATTGGAGTGCATGGAATATAACTATTTTGAGTCAGTAATATCATACCAATATGACTAGCATATAGATGAAATGAAATTAAGGACAATGCAACATAATATCAATTCCAGCCTTTTAATTGAAAAACAGACAATCGATATACTTAAAATTCATACCAATGTTCATTAGTCAAATACTATCATTATCTTTTTAATAACGCTATCATATCATTCATCAACAGTTAACAATCGTTTCACTTTGTATTAACCATTAATAAGTTTGATTTAGAGGTCGACAGTAGTATGCTCCTAGAGCGAGAAAAAGAAGGTCATCAAATCCAAGAGATTATGAGACTAAACCCAACAACTAACTTCTGAGAGTGAGCATCCTCATCGTTCCATATCAATACGAATAAGATCTTCTTGGAATTTACAATCGATGTTGCCTTTGCAGACGGGTTAAGCCTCAGCATACTAATCCGGTTATCATCTAATCAGCAGATGTTAGCATATTTTAGCAGCAAAGAAAATGTATGATCATAATTATAATCGAGTATACTGTCGACATGCAGAGAAAATGGAAATCTCAGAGCGCTATCAACGCTTCACAAACTATAGAGTGCTATCAACGAAATTCGTTTACAGCAGATACTCATAGACCAAATGTGCGCTCAATCTCCGATGTTGAACAAATTTTGACTCCTATTATGTAAGCAACATATCCCTAGCATGTAAGCAGCCTAACTTCGGAGAGTGAGCGACACTTTGCCATCGACATGAGATCTTTAGAAGCATTAAAAACTCTGTTCAACACAGAATTGTAGAAACACTACAAAACTTCTCTTTTTTTTCTAAAAAAACCAACAAGAATGACATATAATTGGCCTCCTTGCGCCCCAGCCGCTGCATGCTCTCACAATGCCTGTTGATTGATCTGTAGTTTTCAGATATAACATCTGTGTAGATTGAATGATAATTTCATAGCTGAATAATATTAACAGCACTTATTTGAGATAAATGTATGAAAAATTCAGAGCTTTCGAAGATAGATGGCGTTTGCTTGAAGTTGTGGTAGCCCGTGATCTCATGCATGACAGAGATGAAGTAGTGTAGCGATGGTTATGCCTCGAGATGACCAAGACTTCAAAAACTCATGGCAGAAAGGTTTGCCCTCCGTATCTGTCCTTCGCCAGATCAAGCCCGTAAATTTCTGTGCCGTACGATAAACTCCATCACAGCGATCAATAATTTTCCAATTCGTCCTCCAGTTTGTGCCAATAATCATCCACGACATGAAACGCCATCTCAGCGTCTGATCAGAAATATGAACCTTTTTTTTTTTAGCGTAGATGGCGCACCAGTTTGTTCTGCAATAGGCTCACAAGATCTGCCTCAGTAGCCTTAGATCTCTTCCTGAAGTCCTCAAAACACGACGATCGACCTCCCTTTTGGTTGTGTCAGATGCTAAAGGCCTCCGAATCTCTGCTTCGTCTGTATCGTTCTTCAGGATACAAGATGAAACAAAAACAGAAAGCTACTACCTGCATTACTTCAGCATGATGCACACGTGCAGAGGATCAAACTGGCGTTTCCACTTCTGTGTAGCAATCCTCCTCTCTCCCAATTGTCTGCCCAATCCGCCTCGTGTGTTGGCCTCCGTAGCTGAGTCTCTCAATCGCTGAAGCACAAGGTTTCCGCGTACTCCACCTTCCGAACTTCAGCAAGAGCCTCTTTCCTCTCACAAAAATTGCTGCCTGAAATAAAACATGAAGTAGCCTGCAAAAAAAAACATTCGGAGCCAATATGGAGCAAAGCCCACATATTTATACACACAGAGATCTGCTTTTAACCACTCTTTTGATTTGGTACTTTAAGTTCTCATCCACACTTTATCCCACACATCTCTATCACTCTTTATTTAACTTTTCTCACTCAACCTCTCTTTTAATCTACACTAATTCTCACCATTCCTTTTCATTAACCAACTTTTTCACTTTAAGTGCATCTTCCTTTCAGACCACTCCTTAATTCACTTTAATTCCACATTTTCTATAAACCATTCTTTTTCCTAACACTCATATAGACCACTAGTTATTTATCCAATTAATTTACCATTTTAATTTAATTAGCCTATATTTCTTATTTAAATAAATCATTTAATTTAAGCTTAGTGTAAGGGTTTAATTAATTAGAACCTTAGTATTTAAATGCACACATATGATTAAAGTAATTATTAATAGCATAGTTTAATTTTTAATACATAAATATGTAATTTATATATTAATGTAGTTGAATAACAACTATTCTAGCCCTTGAGACATACTAAAATCCTAGAAAACTTACTAAAAACCCATCAGAATCCCATTGAAACCCTTTGGAAATTAATTGAAAACCTAGTTAAACCCTAACATTAACCAGGAATTAAGGCTCTTAACTTAAATGCACAAGATTAAATATAAACCTAGGGTCTTAAACCCATAATTCAATGTTTCTATGGCCTAAACACACATTTTACGAGCAGTTTAGGGTAAACCATAATATAAACTTTTGTTTTCTTCATCCATTTGAACCTGTAAACACTTCAAAAGTAGTTAATTCAATCCAGAACAACTAATCAACAGTGATATAAAAGGTTAGAATTCACCAATTAAGTTAATTTTATTTTATCTGGTCATCAACTGAAAAGTTGAAAACTTTCCGACATTCGCCCCAGCCAAACCTGCACATCGTCCTCGATGGGCCAACTTGCAGATCATAGAAAGCAATATCAAATTCTTTTGAAACTTATTCATGACTCAAATTCAAATTGTCTGTATATAAAAATGCTTCTATCATTAGTACATCTTCAAATAGCAAAGAAAACTTATAAAATTATGTAAACTTGAATTTAAACCATTTCGTTCAATGCATGAATTGGAAACAGGTTTTAGAAGGAAACTATAGAAGTCATTCAAATAGTGTTCGTACTAACTCTTCTATTAACTCTGTTCATAAGTAAAGCATATGTTATATAAGCCCTCTATCCTCATCTCCTAGCCACTTGCCATTAAGATACAAAAAACTAACTCCCTTCTAGCATACATCCGCCTTATATAGCCCGCTTTTCAAATCAGAAGTGATTTTGAGACCACAACTGATTTATTTGATTTTTCTTTTATCTCATTTTTTTTATCATAATTTTTCCTTTTTGTCATTGTTCCTTTTTTTTTATATATATACAGCAACCATTAATGTACTGCTTTCAATTTTTCTTTGCAACTTTTTTGATGAAGGGGAAAGGCTTAACCCCTAATCAGAGCAAAGGATCTAGAGGTAAGCTAAAGCAGGAACTAGGATCTCTTTTAGCTAAATGGGTCAGATTTAAGGAAGCTTACCTATATAAAACAAGCCTACTTCTACTAGGAGTTGCAAGTTAAGGGTTCCTTCAACTATCCATATGACAGCCATAGGTCTTCTATTCCCTATCTTCTCTTCAAGCACATCCCTAATTCAGTATAAATTCTACTTTTCATAATTTTAAGAGGTTTCTTAACCTATCTGAAGAATGTACATTTCTAATTATGATAATGCAGGGAAAAACAAAACTTAAAACATTAATCAGGGTTAGAACTGTTTCACCTGATCTAGATTGATTCCATCTTCAGCATCGCCTTTCATTCAAATATCGCTTTGATTGCTTAAATTTTAAACTACATGTACTTTCTTCAATCTCCTGCGCTTCATTCATAGTCTATTTTTGAAGAAAATCTTAGTTCATCAATCAGCTCCCAATCTTCATGCTAAACCTGTAAAATAAATCAACTCGAGAAACTTGTGAGCAACATAATTATTAGCAGACTTATACAAAAGGTAGCAATCCAAGATAATATTTCTCGATAGTCCATCTGTAAAAACCAAAGCAATAGTAAGTCAAACTTTGTGGCTTTCATGATATTCCACTGAAATATTAAATCCTCCATTCTTGCTTGACCTGTATCAAACCACTCAAAATTTTGATTAGAAAAATCAATATGAACATCATTAATACAAAACAAGTGTTCATTTATATTGAAACCCTTCAATTCATATTTTTCAAATGTATAAATATCAATGTTTATAATTTTCTCATATTGTTCTTCCTTATATGGAGAATCAATGTGAGTAATAATTTTAGGAGAAGCTATTGTGATGAGTGGGATTTCTTTACCACTTACATCACTCACTTCTTCAATGAATAATTTGGGAAGACTTTTAGAAGAATCAAACAAAGGTTTCTCATATTCACACTCATGTTTGTTTAATGTTTTGTGTTCTGAAATTGTAATTTGGTTTTCATCATTCATCATTGGTGTAGCATCATCCAATTCATTGTTTGTAATTTCAAATTTGTTTTCTTCATTTATCTTTTGATAAGTACAATCTAAATCGTTGCTTTTAGAAAGAGGAAAATATTTGAGGTTTTGGCGTTCATATCTAAGAGCAAGTCGATGAACTTGCTTTTGCACATATGTCCAATCATTGGTCAGGCCATTTGAGGTATTGTGTTCTTCTAAAAGAGGCTCTAGGTCTTTTCGAATTGAGTAATCAAGGATAGTTAAAAAATTTATAAGTTTATAAGACGCTAGATAAGTTTGTTCTTGCTCCGTTAAGTCACTAAACTGTTCTTCAAACTCTTGAAAACTCTCAATTAAGTTCTCTTTTGGTTTAGATGTATTTACCCAAGCTTGAAACGTTTCATGATTTCTTTTTGTTGAATCCTCGAAACAAAATTCTTGTCGCAATTGGGTCTTAAAAATATCCCAAGGTATAATGGACAAGCCCAACCTAAGGCTTATTCTATCTCGGGTATCTCCATTTGATATACGCCTAAAGGTGGAAACCCAACTATCCCTAGGTATGCCATATTGATAAGCTAAATGTTCGTATTCTTTGATATACCTAGTAACATCTTTACCACAAAACTCTTTCTTCTCTATTTTGAGGTCATCAATCAATTTCCATACTCTTTTTCTATTAGGTAAGGGTCCATGATGAAAGCTCTATCTCTTGACCACTCAAAACTATGTCACAAATATCAGATTTCCCTGAGCTGCTATGCCGCCCCTTCACGTCGGGTTCACCAAAATGTCGGGAAGTTGCGGACATAAGGTTGGTGGATCAGTCAGCCACTAAATCCCTCGGCACACGCAGGGTGCTTAGAGCAATCTCAGGTGAAGGGGGAGCTCATCAAGGATATTAGTAATTCAAATGGCAAATTTTATCATATCATGAAAATCAACGTTCAATGATCGAGAATTCTCAATAGTTAAATTTGATTCCTAATGATAAGCATGTAATCAATTTCGTCGATTGGAGTGCATGGAATATAACTATTTTGAGTCCGTAAAATCATACCAATATGACTAGCATATAGATGAAATGAAATTAAGGACAATGCAACATAATATCAATTCCAGCCTTTTAATTGAAAAACAGACAATCGATATACTTAAAATTCATACCAATGTTCATTAGTCAAATACTATCATTATCTTTTTAATAACGCTATCATATCATTCATCAACAGTTAACAATCGTTTCACTTTGTATTAACCATTAATAAGTTTGATTTAGAGGTCGACAGCAGTATGCTCCTAGAGCGAGAAAAAGAAGGTCATCAAATCCAAGAGATTATGAGACTAAACCCAACAACTAACTTCTGAGAGTGAGCATCCTCATCGTTCCATCTCAATACGAATAAGATCTTCTTGGAATTTACAATCGATGTTGCCTTTGCAGACGGGTTAAGCCTCAGCATACTAATCCGGTTATCATCTAATCAGCAGATGTTAGCATATTTTAGCAGCAAAGAAAATGTATGATCATAATTATAATCGAGTATACTGTCGACATGCAGAGAAAATGGAAATCTCAGAGCGCTATCAATGCTTCACAAACTATAGAGTGCTATCAACGAAATTCGTTTACAGCAGATACTCATAGACCAAATGTGCGCGCAATCTCCGATGTTGAACAAATTTTGACTCCTATTATGTAAGCAACATATCCCTAGCATGTAAGCAGCCTAACTTCTGAGAGTGAGCGACACTTTGCCATCGACATGAGATCTTTAGAAGCATTAAAAACTCTGTTCAACATAGAATTGTAGAAACACTACAAAACTTCTCTTTTTTTTCTAAAAAAAACCAACAAGAATGACATATAATTGGCCTCCTTGCGCCCGAGCCGCTGCATGCTCTCACAATGCCTGTTGATTGATCTGTAGTTTTTAGATATAACATCTGTGTAGATTGAATGATAATTTCATAGCTGAATAATATTAACAGCACTTATTTGAGATAAATGTATGAAAAATTCAGAGCTTTCGAAGATAGATGGCGTTTGCTTGAAGTTGCGGTAGCCCATGATCTCATGCATGACAGAGATGAAGTAGTGTAGCGATGGTTATGCCTCGAGATGACCAAGACTTCAAAAACTCATGGCAGAAAGGTTTGCCCTCCGTATCTGTCCTTCGCCAGATCAAGCCCGTAAATTTCTGTGCCGTACGATAAACTCCATCACAGCGATCAATAATTTTCCAATTCGTCCTCCAGTTTGTGCCAATAATCATCCACGACATGAAACGCCATCTCAGCGTCTGATCAGAAATATGAACCTTTTTTTTTTTAGCGTAGATGGCGCACCAGTTTGTTCTGCAATAGGCTCACAAGATCTGCCTCAGTAGCCTTAAATCTCTTCCTGAAGTCCTCAAAACACGACGATCGACCTCCCTTTTGGTTGTGTCAGATGCTAAAGGCCTCCGAATCTCTGCTTCGTCTGTATCGTTCTTCAGGATACAAGATGAAACAAAAACAGAAAGCTACTACCTGCATTACTTCAGCATGATGCACACGTGCAGAGGATCAAACTGGCGTTTCCACTTCTCTGTAGCAATCCTCCTCTCTCCCAATTGTCTGCCCAATCCCCCTCGTGTGTTGGCCTCCGTAGCTGAGTCTCTCAATCGCTGAAGCACAAGGTTTCCGCGTACTCCACCTTCCGAACTTCAGCAAGAGCCTCTTTCCTCTCACAAAAATTGCTGCCTGAAATAAAACATGAAGTAGCCTGCAAAAAAAAACATTCGGAGCCAATATGGAGCAAAGCCCACATATTTATACACACAGAGATCTGCTTTTAACCACTCTTTTGGTTTGGTACTTTAAGTTCTCATCCACACTTTATCCCACACATCTCTATCACTCTTTATTTAACTTTTCTCACTCAACCTCTCTTTTAATCTACACTAATTCTCACCATTCCTTTTCATTAACCAACTTTTTCACTTTAAGTGCATCTTCCTTTCAGACCACTCCTTAATTCACTTTAATTCCACATTTTCTATAAACCATTCTTTTTCCTAACACTCATATAGACCACTAGTTATTTATCCAATTAATTTACCATTTTAATTTAATTAGCCTATATTTCTTATTTAAATAAATCATTTAATTTAAGCTTAGTGTAAGGGTTTAATTAATTAGAACCTTAGTATTTAAATGCACACATATGATTAAAGTAATTATTAATAGCATAGTTTAATTTTTAATACATAAATATGTAATTTATATATTAATGTATTTGAATAACAACTATTCTAGCCCTTGAGACATACTAAAATCCTAGAAAACTTACTAAAAACCCATCAGAATCCCATTGAAACCCTTTGGAAATTAATTGAAAACCTAGTTAAACCCTAACATTAACCAGGAATTAAGGCTCTTAACTTAAATGCACAAGATTAAATATAAACCTAGGGTCTTAAACCCATAATTCAATGTTTCTATGGCCTAAACACACATTTTACGAGCAGTTTAGGGTAAACCATAATATAAACTTTTGTTTTCTTCATCCATTTGAACCTGTAAACACTTCAAAAGTAGTTAATTCAATCCAGAACAACTAATCAACAGTGATATAAAAGGTTAGAATTCACCAATTAAGTTAATTTTATTTTATCTGGTCATCAACTGGAAAGTTGAAAACTTTTTGACACCGTTCACACTTTCTCTCTCCCTCTTACTCTTTTTCTCTCACCCACTCACACACATACTCTCTTGCTTCTTCTCATACACACTCAAGCACTCACTTCCACTCCCTCCCTTTCTCCCACCATCACACATAGAGTCTCAAACCCATATACTCGCATCCACCTGCTCATACATATACCCACACATACATTCTCTTCTTCTTTCATTGTCATCATGCTAAATTGAACAAGAAACATGTTGCAGAGCAAATGGATCAGAATAATGTCAAATATTGCGACACTAAACTGACCTTGCCCTCTTTTTCCTCGGCTTCATATCGGTTGCATGCATAGAAGCCACCAGTGCTTTCACCATGTTCAGACCAAGCACGTAGACAGAGCCAACAAAATTCGAATTTGCATGGTGGTGTGCAGGTTATATGCATGCAACCAAAATTCTTTTCAATTGGGTGTTTGCATTTCGGACAAGGTTTAGAATTTGCAAGGATCCATTTCATATTTTCTGATTCAGCAGAATGCTTCAGTACCCATTTAGCAACAGTTGTGCACCCTACAGGTCGGTGGGCCTCCTCCAAACACTAAACACATCATCACTTCAAAATCCCACGTCGCCTTCAACAAAAAGAGAAGCCACACATACATAGATTCTAGCAAAATATATGCCCACAGTAACAAGTCACCTCATGTATGTTACCACTAGGTGTGTATTCTATAGCAAACTCACAACCAGGTGCTAGACTCCATTTTGCCCTTCTATTAGCATCAATATAAGATCTGATTATGTAGTGCCTATACTTGCTCTTATCCTCTTCTGATACCAAAGATGAAATCAATTCCTCACTCGCTGCAACATTGCACTCAGGATTGGGGCAATGCAAAGAGAGGCAGCCTGGACCATCGCTTATGGATGTATGCGCATATCCTTGAACACAATTATAAAGCAACACATTCGAATTGTTACCTCAATTGACATAATCTTAGGCTCAAGTTACTACGTAATTATGATGTTCGTGCCTCCATACTTCTAACTTACCAGCCCAACAAGTCGAGCAAAAATAATGTTCACAACAACATGTTCGCATCCGTTCTATTGGGTGATATTCAAAACATATGCCACACTTCATCTACTAGTGCCATAAGGGCCAAAAACAAGTCTCACAGTAGGAAAGGAAAATGACCAATATTAAAGCATCACCTGCACCCTAACTGACCTCTTTCATGTCTTCCTGCAGTGACAGTGACTGCTTCATTGGTCTTTCTGGAAGGCCAACACGATCAGGGACTCCCGCCTCATCAGAAAACCAATCATCATTGACACGGCTAACACATACACAATTTCGAAGTAGTATGACAGCATGTGCTTTTGAGATTGAAAGCATCGATGTCACACTTTCAATTGCTGCCTGATGTCTCTCTTCGATTGCCTTCTCAGTCAACACTGTAAACGGTAACAGCTGAGCGTGGAGGTGTGGATGTCTTCGTTCCCTTCCGAATGCGCCAAACAATCCCCTTGAACTCTAGTATCTCTCTTTGAAGCCCCTTGACTAATTATGCTCCCAAGCTCCCTGTCCTCGATTCAGCTGAGGTTCTTTCTTCCACGCTCTAGCCTTTATCACTTTTTCTCTTTGTTCCTCCCCTCCATAAGGATCAAGCGCGACTTCTCCTCCACGATCTGCTGCTAGCTTTTGTATCTGTAGAGACACCCGAAGAACAAAACAAAAAAAAAAACCCAGAGACCCCCCTAGTGTGTTCTCCTCCTCCAAAGATACCTCCCGCTCTCTGTTGCTCTCCGAGAGCTTCCCTAAAAAGCAACTGTCCAAGCCACTCCCCCCCCCCAGCGGACTCTGAACGATTTCCCCTTTTTTTTTTCCTTGATGGATGGGTTGTGTGTACCGTATGCAACAACCAAAAAAAACTCCCTTCAGCTTTTTCTTCTGACAAGAACAGAATGACGATCACCCGCCTCCCATTTTCCCTTAGCAGAAAACTCCAGAAGTCTCCCCCCCCAACTGTGCGCCCTTTTCTTCTTATCCCCCCCTTATCGGCTCCAGGTCTGTCAGCCACGCTTCATTCCTCCCGTGTATCTCTGCTCACCCGTGTGTGAGGTAATAGGCCATACCCTACCCATTGCATTTTCCTGCACACAAAAACAAAAACAAAAAGAAGCCACAAGAGAGAGAGAGAGAGAGAAAGACAAATACCATTTTTTCTTTGAGCTTTCCTGTGGTACTGGAGTGCTTTCCTGCATGAAAACTCAAAACATGTCGAACAAAAAGTTTCACTCAAGAGCTCTCTCTCTCATGGATTTGCAAATGAGAAATATGGAGTGAATAGGTGAATATGGTGAATTTTTTGATTTTTTTTGGGATGCAAGGAGATGATGCGAGGGTGAAAAGAGAGTTTAGGGGAGGTGAAAAGCACTAAAAGCAATGCAAAAACAACAACAAAAACTGAAATTATTTACCTTCCAATGCTAATTCTTGCTATAATCTTACCATCAAGTGTTCGTCCTAGAACTCGCTCCCTGACAACGGCACCAATTTGGTGTTGTTCTACGCTAGGATAAGATCCATGCTAAGAAGTTCTACCTCCTTAATTGTCAATCCGCAAAAGAGATAGGAGTGATATGAAGATCATGAATGTATGAAGGGAGTGAAGTTGATGGTGAGAAGCATGTGAATGCACACACACATACATGCACACACACACATGGTAGAGGCAAGAGAGAAGAAATGGAAGGTCAAGAACAAGCTCTATTACTCATGAACACTCTTACAAGCTCCAAAATAGCTCTAATCTCTAACTTGCAAACCTCAAAAAGGAGCCCTCTAGCTCTTTTTATAGTTTCTAGACTAGTTTTGACCAGTTTCATACCTAGTGTCCTATAGTAAAAAAAAATAGGTTTCCTTGCTCATTCGTTGGTCCAAATGAGGTCTATAAATAACCAAAATTTGTATGATCATTCTACCTAAGCTCCTCAAGCTCAAGAACTCCTCAGCTTACACAAAATGGAGCTGATAATTACAACATTGGGTGTTTTATGGTACATATGTTAATAATAATCACTGTTTAAAGTTTGAAGAGAATATCATAAAGCATATTTCTTGAGAAAAATGAATTTTCTAGCCGCCGCAAATCACTACACTCCCATCTTTACATGTTGCCTCTGCGTCGATGCCTCTAGCCACTGTCGGATGTATTGCCAACAACAATCTTGACAAAAATACGATTCTGAGCATAAGAACAAAAATATGATTGTGTAAAGAAGGGCATTGCAATTTTCTCTTCATTGACAAACACAATCAACTTGTGAAAATTGTGATTTTTTCAAGCCAATGAGATTTTCTTTTCGGAATCGTGATTGAGTAAGACAATCATGATTAGTGGTAGAATTTACACAAAAACATCATTTTCCAAATCAAATTCAAAACACAACTGTAAAATGGAAATCACATTTTTTCATGAATGCTCATGTCTTGATTAAAGTGGAAAATATTAATTATGATTTTGAGGGAGAGTGCAACAAATAGAACTAAAAGTTGACAACCATGAGCTCCATTTACCTTTGCCCTTCTTACTAGCCAGAAAAGCTTGATCTGTAACACACACACAATGGACATGTCCTACCTAGACTCATCTTCTTGCAATAGAATAGAGACTAACTCCTCAAATGTTAAGGCATTTGGATTGCCTTTCACCATCAATCAAAGAGCAGAAGCAAAACTCTGATATGAATGTGGAAGTCCATTCAAAACAGTCTGCACAAATGAACTCTCAGGCAAGACTTCACTAGTAGAAATCAAATGCTTCTTCAAATCTTTGATCTTTGTCAAAAAACTCTCCATGGAATCTCCTTCATTCATGAGCTCACTCTCCAAATGTTTTCAAAGGTAAGCAACATGAGCCTCATTCCTTGCCTGATATAAAGTGGTAAGTGTATCCCAAGCATACTTTGTTGTTTTGTAGGAGAAAATGTGGGGAATAATGGCACGTTTGACAGACTATGCTATCAATGCATGTGTTTGCGCATCTCTCCCATCCCAATGAAGTTGCTCTATAGTAGGTGTTGTTGGCTATGAGCTTCATGTAGCTTAGTACGAACCACTCCTTAATAAGGGAATAAGCTTATCATGGCCTTATCTTTGCTCTCATTGGTCAAAAAAGGCTATCACATTTGTATAAGAACACTATTTTGTGAATGAAACATAAGAGACCATGCATCCACATCTCCATGAGAGACCTTGTTTCTCTCTCTATTTATCTATCCATAGGCTTTGTCGGTGTTTTGGGGTCCTATGAACATAGCAACCATGCCTCATGGCTGTGCTTAATGCTATAGCTGGTATTAGAGCAGCAAATTGACATCCTT
Source organism: Ceratopteris richardii (assembly GCA_020310875.1). Classification (NCBI taxonomy): domain Eukaryota; kingdom Viridiplantae; phylum Streptophyta; class Polypodiopsida; order Polypodiales; family Pteridaceae; genus Ceratopteris; species Ceratopteris richardii. Next base: position 58,071,198 of record CM035428.1, read on the forward strand.
AGTAGAAGATATCAGAGATGGAGTATGTGACAAAGTGAGAGCTATAGAATTTAAGCTCTTCTGCACTATGCCTATCACTTCACGTGGTGTTCTATTAGTGACTACTTCATAGAAGCTACTTCAAGGCAGGCAACTAGATCTTAGAGCCCGAAATATGAGAATGTCAAATGCCATGAGCATGCTATTTGCTTTCGCTACTACGGATTATCATTAATTGAAGAGGAGACCGCCCGAGAAGCTCAGAGAATTGCAATAACTTAACTTCTTATTGATGCTATCTCTACCCAATACTAACATCTACTTCAAGTGACATTGACCTTGTAGGGGTATTTGCTGAGAAGGTGGTTTTTTGGTGCAATGTCATCAATTGAGAGTTAGCACTGTCAAATTTCAAGGGAAACTTAGTTCTACCTACTCAGTCATCATCTTCAAACAATTCTAGCACAAGCAAGGAAAGAGAACATTGTGGAGAGAAGAGGATCCACTAATCATAGCTCGTAAAGATGACTATGTCTTTACAGTGAGAGTGAAACTAAGAGATTAGAGAGACAAATGAAAAGCTATAATATATGAGCTTAGAAACATGCATACACTCAGACAAAGTCGAGATTCTATTCTCACTTTTCTCCTTGTTGTTGTTGTTGTTGTTGCTGATGTACGTGCACAGTTCTAAAGAAACTATATGCAAAATGTATACGGACACTATTGCATACACTACTGATTTTTTTGACACTTGTATACAAACACTATTGTAGTGATTATGTAATTCACCCCATAAGCACATACAAAGATGAAGATGTTTAGCACACATTCTCCCCTCATAGTATTTGGAGTGTAAAATTCTTGTGTATTTATGACCAACCATTATACAAGGAAAAGGGAAATTGATCTTCCATTAGAATGAAATACTTCAATTGAGAGATAGAAGAGTAATCAATGAATTTAAAACCTTAATGCTTTGTAATCACTCCTACACATCTAGCTCTAAGCATGCCATGTTTATATATTTCTTTTTAAGTTCCCACGGGATTAGAAAATGCCCTCATGTTTTAGCGGTAAGACCTTCCCTACCAAAATAAAACTCTAGAAATCAAGGTTGTTGTAAGGAGCTAGACACTGCCAAGGTGAGTCACTTTGGTAAGACCTCTCCAAAATGAATGAAAAGCCTCTAGAAAAATTCAATGGCCAAGGTTTTCACACATGGAAAACAAAGATCAAGGGGCATCTTATGAACAAACAACTATGGTCTATCACAAAACTATTAGCACCAAACAAAACACTTGAACATAGAAGAGGGCTATTATATTTCATGGAAAAGGATGAGCAAGCACTTGGGATGCTACTCACCTCTCTAGATGATAATTATGTACATTTCTTGGATGATTGCACTATGGCAAATCAAGCATGGATTACTTTAGAGCAAAACTTTGGAGCTATTTCTAGAAACTCCAAAATAGCACTGCAACTTTATTCTCTTACAATGTTTCAAGGAGAAGATATACCTACCCTTGTAAACAAGTGAAAGAGTATATGTACCTAATTAGCTTATGTGCAATGCCCTATTGAAAATAAGGATCAAGTAGCCATACTACTAAAAGCATACCTGATGATAAGTTTGGACAAATTGTAACTATTCTTAAAGAAAAACACCCTATTCCTAGATTAGAGGATGTCATAAACTCTCTATAACAGCATGAAAATAAGTTGAAAACACATGATGAATTCACAAAAAATGCCTTGGTTGTAAAAGCTACAAAATGCATTCATTGTAACTGCACCAACCATGTTTCAAAAGATTGTTTTCAAGTTAACCCTTGCAAACTATGTGGTAAACCCAACCATGCTACAAAGCATTGTCATCTATGCAACAACAAAAACATCAACAACAACATTAACAACAAAGGAGCTTTCAACAAAATGCCTAGCAATGTCAACATAGCAGAGGAGACAAATAAAGAAGAAGAAGCTCAAGTCAATTTCATCTATGGTGATGTGTTGTAAAACATTCTCTTTGTACCATCCGCATATGTATAGGGAAGGATTTGTACCACCCATGAGTTTGTTGAAGGAAGGATATAAACATTGTACCACCTTTTTACATGGGAAGTAAATATATATTTTATACCACTGTAGTTTAGTTGTGAGGAAAGGATAGTTCCCGAAGGGCTACTTGTATAATCAAGCTCAAGGGGGGGATTTTTGGCTATGAGCTTCATGTATCTTGGTATGAACCACTCCTTAATAAGTGAGTAATCTTACCATGGCCTTATCTTCGCTCTCATTGTTCAAAAGAGGCTACCACATTTGTATAAGAACACTATTTTGTGGATGAAATGTAAGGCACACATTTACTTGATATTTGTGCATCCACGTCTCCATGAGAGACCTTGTTGCTCTCTCTCTATCTATCTATCTATCTATCTATCTATCTATCTATCTATCTATCTATCTATCTATCTATCTATCTATCTATCTATCTATCTATCTATCTATCTATCCGGAGGTCTGTGTTAGTATTTTGGAGTCCTATCAACATAGCAACCATCACTCATGGCTGCACCAAATGCTACAGGTGCAACAGGAACCACAGTACGAACAGGAACCTAAAGAATATTATCACCATCTTCAGCACCATTTGCATCACGTTCAGTAACTATATTTGCAGGTGTAATAGAACGTTTTTCAGCACCCTGCACAATATTCCACATTGCTTTTTCACCCAATACATGAAGCATAATATAAGCCCATAATGGGTAATTAGTACCATCCAACTTATCCTCATCAACCAACATATGGAATACATCACTGCTTTCAGCCATGGCCGCTATTGAAAATACCCTGATGTAGAAAAATGATTGTATCTCAAAAAGTTGAACATAACTACCCTATCAACTTCTACTAAACCTATAGGAGACTTTGAGCTGCTTATACTAGCAAACTGAAACCTATAATTATCTTTGGCACAAAAAGAAAAAATTTCCTGCACAAGTGTTGTGATAGTGTGTTTGAAGGCCAAAATGAGCTCAGATTGCGATTTTGACACCACAAATTGAAGTTGTTTTGAACTCCTAATTTTTCTCACCAAATTTCGTGAGATTCTGAGATTGTGACTGGAGGGGTGTCCACAACGCCCTAGATAAAGAGGCGACCTGCTCTAATACAAATTCTTGGAGTTTTCGGTCTGCAAACAACACAAGGAAGAAGAAGCTAGGAGCACAACACACAATATTGAATGTATTACCAAGAGAATGTACAAAGATAAGTGACCTATTTGGGTTATAGATGTATATACAAGTCAAGGGGAAAAAACCTCCTAAGAGCGAAAAAAGTGCCCTGGCAATCCTAGTGTGTTCACACAAGCTAAACATCTCAACACACAAAGACTGGAAATAGCCATTTCATAGCACTTGGATGCAAGAGAAGCACTATGAGAGCTTCAACATGTGTGATAGCAAAAAGTAGCATCTAACTTGCTATCTTTCAAGGTCTACACCAACCTTTCAGGATAGTATTAGCCTCTACAATGTTATCTCTCTCATCAACAAGTGCATCATGTATATCAACATTAGGTATAGAATGATCTATATGGTCATTGGAAACCTGCATAGGCTGAGAAATTGCCTCATTGGAAGATACATTTGACTGGCTACTAGTGAACAAAGGAACCATCTTTTCAGCTAATTGATGTCTCCTTTGTACATTAAAGTAGGGGTTAAACTACATCCTCCACAAATACCACATCTAGAATAATAAAAATCCTCTTAGTTGGTGGGTAATACAAATGAGAACGTTTAATTTTAAAGTTATACCCAACAAAAATAAATTTCATAGCCTGATCATATGCATATGCCAAACCAAAAAAGCATGCAGATGAGAAAATAGTGGCTTGTGACCATGCCAAGCCTCATAAGAGATGATAAATTTCAATGTTTTAGTGGGACACTTTTTTAAGTACATATGCTACACACATAGCAACCTCTAACCTAAAGCTATGTGGTCAAGTGTGACTTTTGAACATACACCTGGCCATTTCCATCAGAGGTGTATTTTTTCTCTCTACAAAATATATGCCCACCCTTGATTAGATATGTAGTGTATCCATTTTACATACTGACAAATTTTTTATTCATAGTGAGAAATTTTTTTAAGAGCATGAACACTTTATATTTTTCTTTTAGTGGATACACACATGCATCCCTAGACAAAACATGTATGAAATTCATGAAGTAAAGGTAGTTCCCAAAGGAAGGCATCACATGGGACCATAGACATCACTATGAACAAGTTGAAATGTTGGTCTAAATATTATGAACCCATCTTTGGGAAATGAAGAACACTACATTTTACCCAAAGTATAGGCTTGATGCATATAAGGATGACTATATAGAGGCTTATACCGATGGTTATAACGATGCCTATATAGAGGCTTATATCGACCCATATATCACTGCCTATATAGCGGCTTATACGAATGCTTATACCATCATTATCAAGCCAATGCTTATGCTGGCTACTATTTGGACGTCGGAAGCATTCTCCCCATGTGTATTTTTGCCAGTATGAGAGCCAGTACATTGAATCTTCTTGATAACTTAAAGAGATAGGTACTAACTAGAGATGGTTTGGTTTGATTAATACACTTTCCTATTTATCAAAATCCTCTTTACCTTTCTTTGGTCCAAGGTAATCTCTTCTTAGGAAGGCACCTAATTAACATTGTTGGCATCTTGGATGGACTGTTATGACAAAGTCAAACCTGGATAAAATGTTACTCCATCAAGATTTTCTATTGCGAATATGCATTTTCATAAAGTAATATAGATTCTTGTGATCTATCTCTATCTTTGTCTCCTCATTTGTTTGATTAAGTGTGGTATGTCCATGTTTTTTCAATATAAGAGGATTGCTAGATTCTATGTTGTAGATGATGGACCTATGGAACCTTGGACCTGTGGTATTAGAGCTTTAGGGCTTTGGCATCAATGCATTCAGGCTCATTCAAATTCCCAGGTTTCCAGACTTCCAGGTTTACAAACATATGATTTAAGAGCATCTTCTAACATTTGACATACCCACTTGATCTAGATGAGTAGAGATTTGAGAATTAGACAATTCAGTCACATGTGTATTCATCAGTGCGGAGTATGAAGTTGATGATCTGTTAGCAGTCGAATATGTTTGGAAGAGTATGCAAATACTTTACAAAAGTATTGTTTGAAGACCCAGACTTGATGAAGAGAAGGCTACTTCAAATTCAAGGAAAAACAATGGTTTGGAGAAGATGAAGGAATCAGATCAACATCAAATCACAGGTATCAATTTTTACTATCAGATTATCATTTGTAGGTCATGTCTTAGAAGAGTAGTTATGAAGAAATTTGAAGGATTCAAGGAATACTTTTATACACTTTCATGCTTTGAAAGTTAAGGCATTAGTTACATCAAAATAGGTATCTAGAGGTTTTTGTAGAAAGTTTTGAGAGATCTCTTTCATGGCAAGAAAGCTCATCTAAGAAGACAAATTTGGAGATGGTATGAGTTTTGTGTTCAACCAATTTTTTGTTGTAAGTTGGTTGGATAGATCTTGAATGATCATGAAGATCGTGAGCATTTATGAGTCAGTTGTCTATCCTTTGTTTATGAAGATTCTTAACATTGGAAGAAGTAAGTCAAAGATTTAGATTCTATCAGATTTTTGTTGCAAAGAAATAGAAGAAGATACTTGTTATGTTGTAGAAGGTTATGAATCCTAAAATGCTTTGAGCAAGGTTTTTAAGATAGATCAGCTAACCTTATTCTGTTATTTGGGAAGCTGAGGAATGATAGGGAAAGCTATTGGTATGTGCAAAATGCTAATAAAAAGGGTTCAGAGATTTTGGTTAAGATACAGGTATTGATCACCGAAGATCAGATTTATTGAAAGAAGGAAGAAGTTCCAGATTTCATAAAGTCTGATATATTTGAAGAATTTTGGATACTAGTGTTAAATCATCTAGGGGGTTGATGAAACATGAAGAGTTATTTTCAGCCATATGTGGAAGAATACAGAGTCATACCTACATGTATTCCTATTACAGGTATTCCTATATTTCCTTTGTCAGGTTCTCTTTATGTTCCAGCTTTGTAAGAAGAAGGAAGAAGGAGAATGTCTAGAGAAAGTTCCTGTTAGGGTGTTCTTGTTCAGGAGGAGGTTCTAGAGTTCTATTGAAGAGAAGCTTGATATTTCAAAGAGGTATGTTTAAGAAGTGCACACATATATGTTTATACCAGATTCTGAAGGAAAGAGGTATGAAAGACTTACAAATTGAACAAGGATGAAGACATGATGACATCATAGATTTTTTGATGAGACTCATGAGTTGATTTCAGTTGATTTCAATTCAATTTAGTACAGTCAGAGATGAACCAGTAGTGTTCATAATACACTAAGTTGTGAGTTGTTAGTCACAGGTTCCAGGATTCAGTTTTTGATTTTGTTTAGTGTATTTACATGACACAACAGAAGTATGTTGAGAAAGCTTTTGTAAGGTAAATGCAAATATGTGGATCCTAGTGTATGTTTTCAGGTTTATGAAGATAGGAGATAGCAGGTTCAGAGACAGTACTTGCCACATTTGTTGTCAAGCAGTGATTGCTTGATGAGAACACTATTGGATATCTAGTTTATTTTCTCAAGTATTATGGTTCATATTCAGCAAGTTCAGGTATTTTGAAGAAAGTCAAATTCAGTTTTGAAGAAAACTTTTGAAGAAAAGGTTTGAAGGTCAAATTTGAGGAGTACAAGTTTGAAGATTATGTAGTTTGCAGATCCAGTTCAGTTTGTACCATTGAGTGCATTGCACGGGGGATTGTTGGAAAACAATGTCCCAAGGTCAAGGTCTCAATATCCCATGGTCATTGGTCCATTCTTATTCACACTCTACATAGGATGTATAGTCTTTAATGTACTCCTTGTACAAGAAATTGGCATTGGCACAGTGGTTAGAGCGATCGTCTTTCATCGTAAGGACCTGGGTTCAAAACTCATCAGCGACAGCCAGCAGCGTGAAGCAAAACGTGGATTTTTTATATAGCTTTTGGACATAAACTCACGGACAACGATGGCGTGTTTTTGTAAGATCGCTATGATCTTGTGCTTTATCGATTGTGATTGCTTTTGGATGGTGCTTTTGGAGGGTAATCTAAAGCTATATAATAAGAGCTTGGCTCATTGTTCAAAGCATCCTTCACCTAGTTCAACACCAAGCTTTGGAGAGCTTTGGTACCTCAATAGAGGTGATGTTCTTAGCACATGGGGCAGTCATGGTGCTATCTTGGAGCATGTTGAGGAGCGGCTATGGAGTTCTTCTTGGAAGAGAAGAGTGTGCTCACACTCTTGCTCATGGAGAGGACGTGGTCATTGGTAGCTTGGTGGTGAGGATCGGCCATCTACATGATGTATTTGAAGATTTTCTTCTTCATGAAGATTTCAGGTTACTTCAAAGACATTGGATGGTGGTTAACATAAGATTTGCATCTTATGTTAAGAATTCAGGTACATATTCTCTTTATGCACACAAGTACTACTTGGAGTTTATGGAGGCAGTAACATCCATATCAAAAGGAGTCCTATTCAGCATAGGTACAAGAGAATCAGTACGTATATGCTTTATGCATATTTGGATGAGGTGTTCGAGAAGGTATGGTCATATGAGTTTGAGGATTTCTGGCAATAAACTTGTTAGCATTCTTTGCTACTTTTGTAAGTATGTGATCTTTTCACACACGTATCTGATTTAGGGTCTTCCATAGCCTAAGATCAGATGAGGGTTTGCTGATTATCAGTTTTAGACTGATCCTTCCTCTTTCTGTTACTCATATTCACTCTTCTACAACCTATTCAGTCACACATCTCATATATATTCAGATTGCTATCCATACACCTGAATATATTTATTACATTTGTACATTCACTCTTCTATCTATTTCTGTTCACATAGAGTGGTTGAGAGTTTTGCTCCCACATCGCACATTGAACATTGGTATATATGATAGTGTGAGTAAGCCTTGGCTTATGTAACACTTTACACATGTTGTCTAGTCTTTCTCTATCTTTGTCTCATCATTTGTATGATTAAGTGTGGTATGTTCATGTTTTGTCAATATAAGAAGATTGCTAGATTCTATGTTGTAGATGTTGGACCTATGGAACCTTGGACCTGCGGTATTAGTTATGGGCTTACTAAATTTCCAACAATAACTTTATGGCTTGCTTCATTGAGATGGTGATGCTAGGTATCAAACATATTTACTATGGTAGAGAAGTTTTTTTCATGGATTTCATAGTTTATATTTGGAGGGGAGAACTTCCTTGAATTGTATGTGACCAGATATAGATCCCCACCATCCTTATGCTAAGATAAAATGAATTTCAAAGCAAAGTCCAATGCATCCATATCCAAGAAGAAAGGGTTGGTAGATATGGATGAACTAGAATTCGTGCAATGGTAAATGTTGTTTTTAAGGTTTGAAAGTTTATTTTTTCTTCTTGCTCCACAAAACTTTGCAATACCTATAGGTTGGTGAGAGATTTCACTATCTTGGAGTAATCTTTAATAAATACCATGTAAAAGTTGGAAAAGCCTAAGATCTCAAACACATGAAGGTGTTTCCCAATCGAGGATTGTCTCGATCTTCTAAGGGTTTGTGAATATTCACTTTCTAAGTTAATATACTTGAAGAATTCCACTTTTGGTTGATGGAAAGATCACTTCTCAAATTTTTCATACGATCCTTTTCCTCTTATTTTTTGAACTACTTTCGCATTAAGTTTGTGCTCCTCTAGATATTATATAAATATCAGGATATCAACTAGGTATATGAAAACAAAATCATCTAAATATTCTTGAAACTTATCATCATCATATGTTGAAAGACCATTGGGGCATTTGTGAGGCCAAATGGAATAACTACATATTCAAAAGACCCATATCTTTTATGAATTGTTATAACCCATTCATCTCCTTCTTTGATCCTACCAAGGCTGTAAGATCCTCAAAAGTTTATCTTTGTGAAGAAATTTGATTTTCCAAGATGTTTCAAGAGCTGTTGCATAAGCAGTAAAGGATATCAATTTTTGGTGGTCATTTTAGGCCTTGTTCTATACACACATTAACATGCTTCCATCTAGGCTTCTTTACAAAAAGAATAGGGGCTCCTATAAGGGAATTTGGGTGTTTGATAAACCCCTTACTAGATTCTCATCAATATTCTTACACAATTTTTCAAGTTCCTATAAATTAATCCAAAGGGTGGTTGAGCTCCGTCTTGAAGTTGTATGGCACAATCATAAGATCTATGCTCTGGTAGGATATCCACATTATTTTTTTCAAAAACATGTTGAAAATCTTAGTATGCCTAATTAGTATTTTTGTATCATCTCTCTTGGAATCTTGCACTGGTATGGAATAAATCATATATGTCGGTTCATTCTTTACTACATGCAGAAAGGCTTTGGCTCCTATATACGACGAGTTCTTTTGGATGTCTCGTCAAGTGATCTTATTCCTTTCTCAATCATTTTTTGGTTTATGTTTCTTGAGCCAAGGCATTCCAGTGATAACATGATTTATTTGACTTGATATTACATTGAAATACATGAGGGAATCATGATCACCGAGGTTTATTGTTAATGGTGCATTTTCCTTGGGTGATGTCCCCAAATGTTAGAGTTTGTCTGACTACTACTTCAATTATTGTTGGTTTGTTCTTTTGAAGTATTCGAATTCTATGTTTCTTTACCAATCATTTATCAACCAACATGAGGAGGTGTCTGAATCAAATAAGGCTTTAAGGGAAAGGGTCTTCCTAGATGAGATCGAATTCATAGGGGTTGAGCATGTTTCTATGTTTATTTTGGGAATTATAAGACCCTTTCTTATATCATGGTTTGACTATTCAAGGGTAACTACAACTCTAGAGTTTGTTTCTATGGGTATTGATAGAATTATGGGATCCGGGATCCATGGTTCCTTCTGTGCAAATTTGAATGCAACTCTAGAGTGTGTTCTCTTGTTGGGAAAATCTACTATAATATGGCCATGGTTTGCATAAAAGAAGCATAGCATGTTATCTCTCCCTCTCTATTTCTCTTGTGGACCTATAGGTTGGAACCTTGCATTTTAATAGGTTTGGTTGAGGTTTATGAGGTTTTTCCTCTACTTGTTTTTCCTCTTTCATTCAACATGATGTATCACATTGAATGGCATGCATGATGTATTCATTCAATCTCTTGGCCTCTAGACTCGTGAGTAAAAGATCTCTCACATCATGCCTCAACCCTATCTAAATTGTCTTATGAAGTAGTCCTTATGCCAAGTGAGATCATATGCATAGGTAAAGGTAGGGTGGTTACCTTGAAATAGCTTTTGAAGTTTTTTTTACCAATTTGCTAGATTCTGCATCTCCAAATGTGTCAATGATCTCTCAAAGAAACCCCTTATGGTCATGTAGAACCTCCATGTTTGATTCCAAGATTGAAGAAAACCATAATAGTGCTTGACCATAGAGAGTTCCATAAATACAACCTTGGGTGCATCATATGGGTATCTATTAGGCCGCATGTTGAGATGTCAGTGATGATATCATCAAGATAAAACATGGTTTTTGGATGTAGAAACAAGGTACATAGATAGATGTTCTTGAGGTTTTGGCATGCGCTACCTACGGTGGTGATGTTATATTTTCTTAATTCCTCATAAAAATGAGATATGAAAATTCACATGAAACTTAAGATGCAAAAAAATAGAAAAATATAATCCAGTGAGCGAATACCTACACCAATGGCTATATCAATCTAAATATGTGTTCATTGCCAAATTATTAAGACATCAAGCTCAACAAGTGATGATCGAGGAGAACACATACCAATTGTCTTTTCTCTGATATGTATGGTGATTATGATAATATAGGTCAAGGATATTTTACTGAGCTTCACCAAATCATATCTTGATTCCATAATAGCTTAGCATGGGTAGTTTGGATAGTCCTATCTATATCTCTACCTAAGAATGAAGAATAGAGATCCTAGGTGGACTTATCTTCATAGAGCAAACTAGGAAAGTCTCTAGGCCTATTACTCAAGAAAAGATGGCCAAGATACATAGAAAGTAAAGGTTTGCAAAGAGCAAACAAGGTAGGCTATAGTCTAGGTCCCATGCAGGGAGAGACAAGGTTAAATTGCAAGGCAAGGTTTGCATTGAGTGGATAAGGCAAGGTTGCGGGAAAGATTTTGAGTAGAGAGTGATTACACAACAAGGAAAGGTTTGCATGTGGCATACAAGGCAAGGTTGTTCTCTAATGGGAAGTGATTATACAACAAAGCAAGGTTTGCAAGCAAGCAGCTTAGTTCCGAATGGAAAACAAGTTGAAAAACAAGTTGAAAAACAAGTTTGATGTTTCCATTCATAGGACATCATGAAATGACCAAGTAGGTCAAGAGAAAATAAAGTGGTCAAGCATACCAAAGTTATATGTTTCCATATAGAAAGGCGAAAAATATCAAACATGTTGAGAATTCAAACATGAATGTCACATACATCAAGTTTGTAAGTAATTATGGTATATCCATATGTTTAGAACCATCGTTGATGACTCTATTAAAGGAGAGAAAGATTATTTATCTCTCTAAAGGAAACAAGTCAAGTCCATGTTCCAATATAGATTGGAAGAGATAAATGGAAGGGAAATGTTTGCAAGCAAGGTATTTAAAGGATTTGGAAATAATAACCATGATGATTCAGATAGAAAACATCTTGGTATTGACAAGCACCCAAGTCAAGAAGATGATTTTTTTTAAATTCATGATTCCATATGTGTCAAGGTCAATAAGCAGAAAGCATTAGCACATAAGATTGACTGCATCCTTAAAAGGGACATAATGTGTCTATGGGATTCAAAGAAATTGAGTCTAGATTAAAAGGGATGACTTCAATCCATCAAGGAGATATCTATTTTAGCAAAAGTGATTTCATCAGAGTTAGGGCTTATGCAAAAGGTACTAGAACACTTACAAGAAGTGCCCTAGAGTATTTCATATCTTGGATGGGTGTTCACTCATAGTATCCTTTGGGATCATTGAGGAAAATGATCTTTAGAAGGGGGAGTGTTGTATAACTATGGGTCCAAGATGGCCAAAGACATGGGTTTTGAGGGTCCAAAGCCACGTGGAGAAACCTTGGCATTTATTGGCAATCCATTGGAAAAGTGTCTCCAAGACTATGTATAACTATGGGTCCAAGATGGCCAAAGACATGGGTTTTGAGGGTCCAAAGCCACGTGGAGAAACCTTGGCATTTATTGGCAATCCATTGGAAAAATGTCTCCAAGACTATGGTTTGATCCCTTGACCTATTCGAATTTATTTATTCCCAAATTGCAGGGTTTTGACCCTTAATATTGATATTTCCTAAGAATGGTACTAGAGAGGCCTCTCAAGCCTTTCGATTTGTACATACAAGCTTGGGACAAATTCTTTTAGAACCCATGTGAGAGCCATGTGAATTCCAAGGTTAGAAGGCCTTGGATTAGAATCCATATGGAGGACACTTGGAAAGCTCTTCTCATATTTCTCCCCTTCGCCTAGACTTATATATAGGTGGAGTTGGATGGGTGGATATGTGCTCGCTCTTTACCTTGTTTGTCTAGGCTAGTTGATTGTGAACTTTTTCTAGTTAATTTGATTGTATCTGCATTGATAATTTGATAGTGGTATCATGAGCCAATTTTGCATATCAATTTTGCTTGGTCATATAAGATAGGGACAAATCCTTTTAGAATCCATGTGAGAGCCATGTGATTTCATGCGACTTCCAAGGTTTAAAGCCTTGGATTAGAATCAATGTGGAGGGACACTTGGCAAGCTCTCCTTACATTTCTCCCCTTGACCTAGACTTATATATATGGGTGGAGTTGGGTAGAATACACCAAATTACTTTTATGAGTTATTTCTTAAAGGGAACTTGTTTTTCTTAGCTCTTAGATTTGGAACCATTTCGACCTCTATTTAGCACCTATAAGGCGGGATCCATATAAAAACAAGTGTATTTGCAAAATTATAAGTTGCATTCTATTCACATACTCAAAATAGTCCATAGCTAGAATTTCAATCAATTTTGTGTACTTTTGATACATGAAAATTGTGTTTTTTTTAGTACATATTACCAAGTCACATAGTGTGATAGTGCTCGAGCATGGGTATTGATTCCAATGTTTTTGTAGTATTGTTAATTGAAATGGCAAATGCTGATGGAATGAGCTAGCTTATGAGCGATAAGTTGGACAAGAATGTCTTTCACAATTGAAGATTTAGAATGAGGAATTTCCTATTGGGAAAAGGCTAATGGAAGTACATTAAAGGAGACAATGTACTTAGTAGAGAGGAATACAATAGTGGAATAATTAAGAGAATATTAAGAGTGGAATCAATGAGCATAGAAGGTAACGTATTGGTTATCTATTAACATAAAACATAGCATGATTGGGCATATATAGGGTGCAAAAGTTTGGTCACATTGTATGCGACCAATACAAAGGCATGAAATTTGCAATTGAAGAATGATTTGCATACATTAAAGAGAAAGATCATGTTGATAAGGGACTACACCTTAAAAATTAAAAGTATATGTGAATCACTTGCATCTATTGGCATCAATGTAGATGATGATCACAAGGTATAAGTGTGCCTTCATGGTTTGAAAGCTACATAAAAGTAGTTCAGAACCTCTATTCAAACTAGAGAGAATATCCCAAATTTTGCTAATCTTCTCTCCATGCTAATAATTGAATAAAAGAACCTTGGTGGAGACTCAAACTCCCAAGGAAAATCTACTTGTGAGCACGTCTTCTACTTTGGTAGAGAAAGAGGCCAAGGATGAGGATTTGGAAATGGATGAGGAAACAATAACTAGAAAATTTTCAAAAAAAACTAATGCAAGAGGAATAGGATAGTTTCAAGGAAGGGGACTCAAAGGGGCTATAGAGACTTTCAAAGAAATGATTCAAGTAATGATAGTGACGGATGTTGGAGTTGTGGTAACTTAGTCACTTTGAGTGTGATTGTAAGTTGAAGAACCAATGCAACAAAGCATCTATTCAACCACAAGTTCAAATGATTTAGATGATCTAGCACGATATGATGAACACAATGTTTACTAATGTTTCAAAATCAAACGGTAATGTGTGCTATGTTCGTTCAAGGCCTTTAAAATACATGACGATCCATGTAGAATGGTCTACTAGTATGCAAAAATGATCGATTCTTGGATTTGTTGAAATGGGTGATGATACATCACATCCTATTGAGTGTACACAAAACATAGCATTGTTCATGGAAGATGGAAAGTTAAAACATCTTCTTGATGTACCACATGTTCCCAGCATAACAAAGAACCTAGTTTTTGTTGAGCAAATGGTTGACTGGGGACTACAAGCCGGGTTTCATTTTGGCAGCTTATATAAAGAGTACAAGAAGGGTTCATTTCCAAAGGGAACAAAGTGATTAGGATGTTTACTTTGAATATGAAAATCCTTGAAATGAATGTAGCCATGTTGCAAAAGGTGCATGTATTATAGTTGATGTAGAGATATGGCATAAGTGAATCACACATGCAAACTTGTAGATGCTGAAGGTGATGGAGTCAAAGGATCTTGTCAATGGGTTACCAAAATTCAAGGTTTTAGAGAAGCACATCATTTGGTAAACAATCAATAGAATCATTTGCACATGGTAAACATGTTAGTGAGAGAATGTGCTAGAGATAGTGCATAAAGACATTTGGGATCCTACAAAGACCACATCCATATGAGGTTGCATGTTTGATATTATGCTCATTGATGGCCATGCGCAAAAAGTATGGTTATACTTCATGAAGGAGAAGAGTAAGGTATTTACTCAGTTTTAAATTTTCAAGGGTATGGTGGAAAAGAAAATAGGGAAATACATTCAGACATTAAGATCTAATGGAAGAGGTGAATACATATAAAATGAATTTAGCAATTTTCTAGAGAATCATGGAATTCAAAGGCAATTTTCATGCAAGTATACATCTTGTTGAAAAAATAAATATATTGCACAAATAGCAAGAGCCTTGATGGCTGAAAAAATATGCCTCATTGTTATTGGAAAAAAATGTGGGCACACTATTGTATACATTATGAATGGAATTCAAATTATTTTTGTACATCAAGTTACACCTAAAGATAAGTTTATAGGTAAAAATCCAAACTTATCACAAATGAAAGTATTTGATTGCATTGCATATGTACATGTTCCAGATGAGTTGAGGATGAAGCTTGACCCAGAAGTAGAAAAGTATCTTCATTGGCTACTCCTCGGAGCAAAGGGATATAAACTTCCAATCAAATGCCAAGTGAAAGTAAGCAAAGATGTGATGTTTGATGAAATGGAAAGCCTTTATGATGTTGCAAAGGAGACCTAATGTTGATTCACATGACAAAGGAAACGATGAAAACTCAAGTGCACAATTTCAAGTTCAAAGTGGACTAGATGTGTCACATAGCAATAGTTCCAAGTCAAAACCATGAGTGGAAGATTTCATGGGAATTTCAATCCAAAAAATTCATCAACTACACCCAAAAAAGGTAAAGAGAATATTTTTGGTGGTAATAAATGATCCGTAGGTTTTAAAGAATCGATGGAGAATCAAACAATCTAGAAAAGAGTTTTGATGAGGAACTTCGATTGCCCTTTATGAAGGATCCAAGAATAAGAAAGGCACATGCAGATGATACAACAAGAAGAAGTGATCTAGGACTAATAAGATATGGGAGAATACGAAAAATTCAATGTATCATTTAACATATGCTAGCTACATGGTTCATCATTGTGCTTACATGTCTACGATAGTACAATATGTTGAAACCTATTTTTTTGAAGGTCCAATTGGAAACATAGATTGGGAGAAATTTGTGGTTGAGGAGATGGATGTGGTTTATGTAAATCAAACATGGAAATTGGTTCCATTGCCATAGCGAAAGAAGTCTATATGTTGGAATTGGGTTTATAAGATAAAGCAGAATGCTAATGGTAGCATAAGTAGGTACAAATCAAGACTAGTAGCAAAAAATATGCATAGACACATGCCATAGATTATGAGGAAACATTCAGCATTGTAGCTAAAACGGCTATGGTTATAGCACTTTTTGAATTGGATACAATAAAACGGTAGATTTTGCATCATAAGGATGTGAAAGAATGTTTTCTTACAAGGCAAGTTGTAGATAGAAGTATTCATGGACCTTCCACAAGGATATGAGGATCCAAAGCATCTTGGATATGTTTGTAGGTTGAAAGAAGGTTTTCTATTGGCATACACAAGCCCCTTATGCTTGGCATGCAAGATTGTTGATTATTTAACTTCAATGAGATTTTCTATGTGTGATGTAAATCACTCATCATTTGCAAAGTTGGTGATGACATCATAATTATGGTCATTTATGTTAATGAATTGATTGTAGGTGATGATAATGAAGTAATAATTAATGAAGTAAGCAAATCCTTATTTAGTAATCTGACATGAAAAATCTTGGTGTGTTGTGCTACTTTTTTGGAATTGCATTTATACATATAGAAATAGGTATATGACTCTCCTAAAGCCAATATCCCTTGAGTATGTTGCAAAAATGTTATATGTTTTATTGGAAGCCAATCCCTATGCCATTGGATTAGAATTTGAAGTTGGATGCTAACTTAGATGGATCATTGGAAAATGTTACTATGTATACGAGGATACTAGGGAGTTTAATCCATCTCATAATTACAAGGCTTGATTAAGCTACATCATGGGACATTAGAGTTAGTTTATGTAGGTTACAAAGAAACCATACTTATATTTTTTGGGACACACTCTACGTTATGTGTGCTAATTTGGATCATGCATTTTTTTTTGTGAAGTTGGTATTCGTGGATACACTTATGTAGATTGGGTTAGTGTTTCAGATAGAAGATCTACTAATGGTTTCTATTTTCACTTCGAAGTATTTTTGTTACATGGAGCAATAAAAAGCAGCCCACTACTACTTTGTGGAGTAGAGAGGTTAAGTATAGAGGTTCTACAATGGTAGTATGTGAGGCATAATGGCTAAAAATTTCACTTGAAAATTTAGGTGTAGATGCATAATAGCTGATTATCATTTATTGTGATAAACTTAGCGGCATATGGTTAGCATGAAATCCTTTCTCTCATGTTGGAACAGAGCATATGGAGGTACATTACCACTTCAATAGGAAGATGGTAATGGAAGGTGATATCAATTTTATATATGTGAGGATAGCTTAGTAGATTGCCAATATTTTCACTAAAGCACTTGGAGCACATAAGTTGAAGAAGTTTTAGAAGATGTTATGATCACAAGATATGACATTGATCTTGAGGGGAGGTATTGAGATATCAAGCTCAATATGTGATGGTCAAGGATGACAGACACCACTTTTCCTTTCTCTAACATGTCTAGTGGTATGTGCATATATCTGAGGGAAATTTTCATTGAGGTTCACTGAATTAACCTGTCATGATTGATGGCACATTTTTGTCTCGGCAACTCAACTGTAAGCGGGCATTAGGGTTTTCTTTATGTAATGCTCTTTAATTGTACTTATGGTATTGTTATATTAGGATATTCTTGTACATTCTCTTTATGTAATAGAAAAAGAAGAAGAGGATCATTTTTCCTTCCATTAATTTGTGTGTTCTCCTCTCCTTGTGTGTAAAACTTTGTGAGAGCTCTCTTCCTCATCTCCTTTCTCTTGACATAGATTAGCGCTTTGTGTCAATATTTTTTTCCTAGCAAAATTAGCAATGCTTGTCATTTTTAGTTCAATTTTGAGAGAATCAAAAACCTATCCTTTGCTTGTAGTGTTCAATGCACAGACAAAGCATATCAAGTTCCCGTACCATTTCATCTAGGAGAAGTTCTCATCCCATGAGATTATTTGGAGAAGTTTACCTTGAAAGAGAACTTGAAAGTTACATTCACAAAGGCCTCAACCTCTACTTGTGCTCGAGTGCTTGGTAGCCATCTAAAACATATAGCCACTCCGAAATGGAGCTACAAATTGTGTGTTGAAGAAATGATCTCCTAGTTTTCTTTTTTACATTTCCATCCATCTATCTATTTGTAGCTCATTTCTATAAGAGCTTCTTCATTTTGTATTTCTTAATTCCCATTTGGGACTCTTTCCATGTAGCTTCTACTTTTGTATTCATTTTCCTTGAAGGAGAATTATCCCAAACTTGATGTATTTTGAGAGAGCCTCCTCCAAATCTATATGAAGAGGGCATCTCTTAACACTAGTGTTGTACTTTCACACTTTTGTGTCCTGAAAAAAGATATAGTATTTGATGAATTTTCTAGATTACTACAAGGAACCATTTATAAATGTAACTATGGAACATGTTAGCATAAGGGTTGGTTATTTCTAAAAACATATAATTTTCATTAAAGGATAGAAACAATAGGACTACTCACTAATTTCATGATGCTAATTTCAATATTGATGCAAAATTTATAATGATGTCAGTTAGTGCTGATTTTTTATTAAAATCATGATCTTGCGATTTTCATTTTTTTAAATACCATAAAATCTCTTATTTTATATATGTAAACACTTTTGTATCCGTAATGAGATATTTGTACTGATTTTAACTAGGTTTATGGCATAGAATTAATTGCATATATGTCATGAAAGTGTTATCATCCATGAATTATTCTGCAAGGTGATGGTATGAATATGACCAAGTTTTTACTATAAAAATGTGTCAGTCATGCAATCTCAAAATTCATTTTATCCCCATAGGATTGGATCTTTATAGGTAGAACAACTATTCATTGGTCCCATGTATCAATGCTTTTCCCATTGTCCAAGTACAATATTTATACATAATCTAACCACACAATGTCTAAGTATGAGAAAGGATAACATCGTCTATGGAGCATGTGTCAAAAGTACCTTGATAGATTATCCTACCATGAATCCTCTTATAATTATGAACATTGTGTCTAGGAATTGGTAACCCTTCTATGCCAAGGGTGAGAGAATAAGATTTAGCACGAAAGGGTACCTTTTTAGTGTCTATCATGGCCATTATGGGGCATGATATCTAAGATGGGAATCACCAAAATCCTCATCTACATCACTCTTGTGTGAGTATAATCTATGAGTATGGTGGTTGTGTCCTTTTCATTTTTAGGATAGTCTTTGAATTTATGCTCCCATAAACAATCATAATATTCTTTTCTTCATTTCGCTCTCGTTTTGGTGAGGGGTGACAATAAAATTATTAACAATCCTCTTAACAAGAAAGTTTTCTTTTAGCTCTTGAAATAGTTTTGATCATGTGTAACTACTTAGCCTCTTTTTGAGGCTATTCACTAGTCAAAATTAGAGCACTTGAAGAAGAGGGCTAACTCATCTTAGTCAAAGTGGTTCTCTATGCCTAGGAGCCTGTGATTCTCTAGCCATGATCATAGACTAGAGCCATCTCTATGGCTTGTGACAAAGAGTGACACCTCTCCATTTTAACTAATTATTGTATAGTTTCTCTCAATCCTAAGACAAACTTATAGACCTGGAGAGACTCTAGGATGGAATCTTGTACTTTTAGAAATACATACATCTCCTTATCTAGTATTCTTGGACAATCTAGTTTTATGTCACTTGTTGAATATTATCCCTGTGATCCATGATAAAGAATAAGCGGAAACATTGTTCCCACTTGTTGAGCTTCCATGGGATCATATGTCATGTGTTGAATCTTATGTCTATCATCCATGATATGGAATAAGTGGAAAAATGTTCCCACTTATTAAGCCACTATTCAATGGTATGAACAATGTGGGCACTCATAAAGCCCTAATAACATAGTGATGTGAAATCCTTAAGATGCCATCTAACTTATCGTGTTGGGATGCTTTGAGTGTGGAACTCATCTAGAGCTCCTAACTTTGTCCATAAGACCCCAACATCAGACATGGAATCTTCCTTTTTAGAGCTATATACATGCTCTAAGATGGTCTAAAGGGTATTTTGTAGATGTGAAATCCTTTGGCTCATGGTATATATGGAACCTAAGGAGTGCTCCTTCATGTGTATGCATTCTTGGTGTGGAAGAAAATTCCTTATTCTGTATCTACAAAGGTCACTTTTTAGGCATAAACACACCTTTTTAATGTGTATGTGTAGGCTTGAAGGTTTATGGTATAAATAGTGCCACTTCGAAAACCAACTAGTTACTAGCTTTTGGAAAAAGAAAACAAGAAATGAAAATACACATTAGTATGCTTTCTTCTATGATTCAAATAAGCATGCATAAAAAGTTTAAAACTTTTAGCAGTATTTCAATAGTATTTTGATAGTCGACCAAAAAACACAATGCTCTACAAGCTCTTAGCAAAATATGTGTGATCATAGGCATAATTTATCACCAAAAACCATGGGCCACTACACCCTTATCAAAATACACATGCTTTCAACATGGATTAAAGCAATAAACTTAGGGCATTACACACCCTTTCTTTCTCCTTTGGGTACTTTCATCAAAAGAATGATAGCAAGCCTACTCGACAACTTTAAAAATAGTGCAAAAGTTTATACACATGCTTTCAGGCATCCATGCATATATAAAAACTGAACGTGTACTCTAAATGGCAAATAATGCATGAAAAAGAGAGATTTGGAAGCAATTATTGACTACAAATGTATCTCAAGTTGACCCAATCCATGTGCAAAATAGGTGTAAAAGTTGGAAATTCTTGCCAACCATCATTTCAATGTTTCGTATTGGAAACAGATAACATATGTATCTCTAATTGGATTCTGTGGAGCTTCTTATGCATGGACAATAAACTTCAAAGATTTGCAAATTGGACTTGGAGAGGCCAAATTATAACTTCCAAGTAGTCACTAGATAACCCTGAACGAAGGATCCATATCAATTGAATGTACCAAATGGAAACATATGAAGAAAGATATGCCCAATTAAGTAAAGATAGGTGTTGAGAAAAAGCTACTAGAGAGGGGTAGATAAAGGGAAATGAGTCTCCACAAGGGGGTACGGAGCTGCACATAAAGGAAAATACTCCAAAAAAAGCACCATGCTCAAAATCGATCACATATGCAAGTTCAACATCACCAGTTGTAGGTATAAATGGGCATAGATGACTTATTCTCTTCATAACTCAAGAGCAAAGAGGGTAGTAGCTCTACCTTCTTGTCAACGCTCTGCAAAAATCTTAGATGGGGGTGGCACCTTTACCAATTGCTTGTGAGCTTGTTGGACCTATTGTAGGCCACGATGTCACATGAGAGCTCCCTTGGGGAGATCATTGAGCTTCTTGAGGGGGTCTCCTTAACCTCTCGTTTTGATGAACCAAATTTTGTTCTTTCTTTGCAACTCTCAACGATGACCCTCAAAGATGATGATGACTAATCCACTCCAAAATGGCATGACCTCGATTGTATACATGGGAAAAATGCCTCAACCTTGGCTCTTGATACCAAACATAAGACTCTAAGATTTTCACTATAAATGCTCTCAAAGAGGACTAGAAAATGATTGTGTATGCAACTCACCTTCCATCCATTATATCGACTTGTACCCAAAATAGTAATGCCCTAGAATGTTATGTTGTCAACATGTGGTCATCATGCAACACTCATTCCCAATATTGAGGGAGGAGGCCTCCTTAGATGACTGATGGAGCAAGCTTATGTATAGGTAAATTATGGTGTCTTGTAGGATGTTTGTGGTTGCAAAGCTAAAGATTGACATGTGCAATGAGGAGAGCTCCTTGAGCTATAGAGGCAAAAGGAAAGTCGGTCAACGTAGCAAGAGAGCCCATGAAAAACTCTAGCATGAGTTTCTTCTAGCACGAGACCATCAAAAGCTCAATTCCTACATGCATCAAATACTTTCCTTCTCCTTTCTTTTATCTTTTTAATATATTCCTTTCGTAGTCGTCTATTGGTGGATCTGGGATCAACTTTGGGGAAACCCTACAATGCTATTCGTCGAATCTCCTCGTATGTTTAAAGGAGGTTCCCATCATTGGGACAGCTTGTGCTGTGGTTCTCGCGAGTCGCTATAATCTTGCGAAAAAATATCTTTACTAAAAAATCGCACGTTTGTGTGAAGCATTTGCGCAGCACTTCTCTTATTGCTGGGAAACAAATCAGCAGTAGCCCACAGGATGCACCCTCCCAGATATAGGGCGCTGCCTTATCCTGTTTTTCTTGTATTTGGGCTTTTCCCGAGTGTCTGTTTATCGAGGACCACATGGTGATCGGCTGTAGCCCAAGCCAAAGTTTCCCCAAGCCGCGCAGATAACGTGGTGCAAGGGCCCCAGAAACCACCTTTTGAGTTGGCCGCCATTAGCGCATGTCACGGAGCATCCATTTTGAAACGGGAGAGCAGTTAGGAATGACGAATTCACATACACGTCTGCCACATGAAGGCGCTTTTCTATGGCTTTTTGCGTTTCTTCCGAACTCTCGCAGATGGTATAATGGTATTGACTCAAACAGTAAACTCCGCCGTTATCTGTCGTTCTCTTCGTTCTATGCTTTTTTGGTCGACGCTTTTTTTTTTAAACCCAAAAGCAGGAAAAACATACCAGGGAACAGTAAAAAAAACTATGCCTTAAATAGTGCAGCATCACACTGTATTGCAGTTGCAAAAAACAATTGTGAATTGGAAGCCAGATGCTCTGTTCCAGGTGAGCGGGTCAGGGACCACTCATGGTCCACCGTTCCAGCGATTCATCCTATTATACAGGAGTAGCTGAGGTAGTACTTAACCGTACTGATTGTACACTCCACGTCAGGGACAACGACTCGAGTCTCAACTCTCAAGTCGTGCGACTCGAGCACGGATGGATCATGGAATTCTCAATCTTAAGCAACCTTCGCTTGTACGGGTCCCGCTAACCTTCCTTGCAACACTCAATTCGGGTCCCATTATGCTCGCACTTGCAAGTATACGGCAAGGACAAATGAGCATACTGCTTGCTTCGTGACTTGCGCTCCTGGAGTCCTGAGTCCTGACTCCTTACCCTTTCTGCGTCCATCCACGGTCCCCCTCACGCAGAGTTACAAACGCAAGCACATGGACAGAAACCCTACTGCCTTAAACGTTACTCCTTCTGTGAGCTCCTGACTTCCTTCGCTCCTCCTGTGTCGCTGTGAATTTAGTCGGCCTGTGACATGGGGCGATTCGTGAGGAAGCTACAGACCTTGCTTGCTCTCCCCTCGTCCAAGAGAGTGACGAGGCATTTAAGCTTCTCGCGTCTTCCGAAGCTCGAGTCGTCGGAATCCTCGCCAGGCTTTCTCAGAAGGGTGAGCTCCAGCCGTCAACCGTCCAGCAGCACCAGGAGTAAGTGCACGGCCCCCAAAGGTCGCTTGCCCATTCGGATAGTGAATGCCTGCACATCGGACGGACTCCTCTATTTCATTAAGGCGGAGCAGCTTAACCATCCTCTTATCGCGGAACTGCTGCACCAGGCCGCAGAGGAGTATGGCTACTCTCGCGCAGGAATTTTGGAGCTTACTTGTGATGGCGACACGCTCGAGGACATTCTCAGCATCCTCAGCTCTCCCTAAATGTGAGATCCATGATACAAGGATCTCAGCCATAGCCTAATGTAGTATCAGATCGAAGTGCGCCAGCATCTACGTCCCTGTTTTAAAGGCCATCACCCCGATTCCTGACCAAGCACCGAAGATCTTGTCGACGCAGAGAGATGTAACCTGCACATACTACAAACAACTTTTTGAAGCTAGCAATGGTAAGCCTCTTGACACTTTGGTAATGCAGACGAAGGAGATTTTCCCAAATTTATGCAGCATACAAGGAGGCGCTCACTTTTATATACCCTTTACTGCATGTGTCATGTACATCGTCTAGCTTCGATTTCATTAGGCAAGCATCCCCGTCCAAGATCTCCGTTTGTATACTTGTATGCTTTCCAAGTGATTTTTAATCTCAATGGATATGGCTCGTGTTCTCAGACTTGTATGGCCTTGAACTGTTACAGAAAGTACGTGCGTACTGATAAACCATCTCCATGCTGTTTTAAAGAGAAACCATTTTGCGCTTGCTTATTAACCTTGATTGAATTTGGAGATTATGTCAATGTTCTGTTCTAATTAATTACATGTAGTTAGCTATCTCAGTTGAAGGTTGCTTGGAGCTTGAGAACGTTCGCTTTATCATATTTAGCTGCTCATCTATCTTTGTCAGACCTCGTATATCACAACAGGCTGCTCTGCTAATCTAAGTGCTGTCTGTCGGAGAGGGAACTTTCAATATAAAGCTTTCCTTGCAGGATTGGTAGAGGAGGGCAATGGAGGACTCAGATCGCATGAGCGCAGTTGGGGCATATGATAGAATGAATATGCCGCCAGATAGGCAATGGACTGCATCACGTTCGCTACGTACGATGCAACAAGTGTTCATTCTCTTCCTGGAGATGACAAAGTCGTCAGAACCATTTATGAGGCCTGCGCAGTGGGGGGGTTAGCTGGTGAAGGGCTCTACGACGTAGATGGTTGTTGAGAAGTCGGTATGGAGTATGGTGCCGTCAATGTTATATTTATGTTTTTCTTGAGAGCAACAAGAAAGAAAGATTAAACAAATGGAAGAATGTTACATAAGGTGAAGAAGGCAGGACCCCCAACTCCTAAAGGAGTGATATCCCAAAGTACAAAGGCATTAGGTAGAAAGAAGGCAGGACCCCCAACTCCTAAAGGAGGGATATTTCAAAGTGCAAAGGTATTAGGCAGAAAGTCATAATCTAGGCCAAAATTTGCAATTCATATCACACAATACAACATAATAAATCTCTTCATGGAATACAATGGAAGTACAAGATCTCTCCATTTATTAGGGTGGGCTTGTTTGAGCCAAAGGAAGTTAGGATAAATGTAGTCAGGAGAGAAAAAATAGGGGTGCCACAAGGCCATTATTTTCAACTTGAATGGCAACCCAATGGCCCAAAAGTTTATGCCCTACCAAGCCTAATGGCTAGGCTCACAAAGGTCACCTATTACCATCAACAATTACACATAGACCTCATCTAACTTGGAAGTTAGAATTCCACAAATATCTGAGCTCTCACAATGGCTTCTCCTCATAATGGGTGCCTTACAACTTAGAGTAGCATGGACCATTTATGCTTAGTTGAGGGTGGAGTATTGTGTATATCTAATAGTCCCCCCTCAATCTCCACCCTACGATGAACTATGTCCTTGGTCCAATGCCAAGATTTGGAAAGTGTAGATGAATTTGCTCTCTCCGAAGAGCCTTGGTGTAGATGTTTGCTCCAAATTTCTTCAGTTAGACAATACTTATCTTCACAACCTCGTCCTAGATCAACTCATGCACATAGTGATACTGAATTTCTATGTGCTTGGTATGTGCATGGAAAACATGATCCTTGGTGACGGCCATGCAGCTTTGCTTCTCACACTGCAACCATGTAGCATCATGTCTCTGTATTCCTAAGTGCCATAGGATCCTTCTTAACCAAATCACTTCACATGCAGCTTTGTACTCAGCTTCAATAGAAGATAATGCTATAATCAATTGCTTCTTATTGATCTAAGAGAAAATTTGAGATCCTAAAGAAAAGAAATATCTAAAAATTCATTTTCTAATATCAATATCTCTTGCCCAATCTAAATCACAATATCTAACAAGAGAAGATCCTGCTTCATAAAGAATACCATAATCAATGGTTCCTTTCACATACTTGAGTATCTACATGCTTTCCTTTCAATGAGTTTGACAAGGTTCGTTAGAGAACCTTCTTACTGCTCTAGAAGCATAGGAGATATCTTGTGTGCTATTGCATAAGTAGATGAGACTTCCAATTAATTTCTTGTGTCTTCCAATATCCGTTGGAGGTGAAGTATCTTCAATAGATAATTTTGTGTTGACCTCCATAGGTGTAGAGATCTCCTTGCAATGCTCCATGTTGAATGCCTTCAAAATTTGTTTTGCATACTTCTTTTTTGAGTTGAAAACCTTCTCTGCTTCTTGTCATACTTCAAGGCATAAGCAATAATGCATTAAGTCCAAGTTTGTCATTTTGAATTTTGAACTCAAGGCATCTTTCATTTGTTCAAGAAGAACATCATCATGTCCTATAATCACAAGGTCATCTACATAGATTACAAGCACAATTGTCTTCCATCCTCTCTTTAGAACATACAAGTTAGTATTAGAAGCACATCTTTTAAAACATAGATCCAAGAGATACTTATCTAGCCATTTGTACCATTCTCCAAGGTCTTATTTTAGCAATATAATGCCTTCTTTAACTTAGATACCTTGTTTTCTGAATGGGTAGCCTCAAAGCATGATGGCATAGAGACATATACCTCCTCCTTGAGGTCTCCATTTAGGAATGCTGTTTTGACATCCATGGTGATAGATTGGTGATCATCTATGGACGGCCACAATGAGTACCACTCCAATAGTAGTCATCCTTGCAGTCGGGAAAATGATTCACAAATGTCAATCCCTTCAACTTGTGAGTATTATGCAACAAGCCTTGCTTTTTACTTTTCCAAAGTACCCTCAGCCTTGTACTTTAGCTTCCAAACCCACTTGGTGCCAATGCCTTTGCACTCAAGGGGGCAATCCACTAGCTCCCAAGTTCATATCTTCATAATATTGTCGTATATTGTTTGCATGGAAGCCCTCTAATTCAGATCATGGAGTACCTCTTCCACATTGTTTGGTTCTTTTGCTTATTCTCGAAATGAACATGTATGGATATAATATAAATGAATGTATTAAAGTACATGAATGTGCTTAATATGTGCATGTCATGCATGAGTATGAGAGATGTAAGCATGTACATGGAAGTGTGTGCAAATGTATGTGAATAAGCATTCATAAGAAAGTATACGAATATGTGTTAGCATAAGAATGTATGTTAACATGCATAAGAGTGTGATGTGTGTTAGCATGCATAAGAGTGTGATGTGTGTTACATGAATATATGCTTTATGTTTCTTAAAATGTACTTATGCGTTTTCTTAATGTTTTTTTTTGCAGAGAACATTGACAAGTATTGAGGAGTACTGATGAAGATTGACAAGCTTTAATGAAAACAGATGAGCACAAATGTTTTCTTGCAGACATTGAAGGATACAAAGAGTACCGAAAGAGCATTGATAAAGATTAAAGAATATTGACGGAGTGTATCAAACATTTACAAGATCAGAGATTGGAGCTGCTTATTCGCTACTTCATCTACCTTTTCCAAATTCAATTTTAAGCTTATTTTGTATTAGCTATTTGCATCATAATATTTGTATCGGGTACACTTATAGTTCCACATCAAATTAGCAATTTCACCACTTCAAATTAGCAATTTTATCACTCAAGAAGGCTTTAGCATTATCAAAAATACAATTTATACCTATTCATTACACATTTATTAATCAATTGATCATTTTCATTATTCTACATTTTGGATGTCTACAGAGCCTTTCAACGAGTCTAAGAGCACTGAGTCTAGAAATGAGTCTGTAAACAAAAATTCTACATCCTTAATTTTTGAGGTATTATTACCACCACCTATTAAAACCACCACTCAACCTAAACAAAACATAGCTGCTAACGAAGGAAAAGAAGAGGAATTAGAAGCAGAAGAATTTATCAAAGACCGCATCACTAGTGAATCATTATACTCTCCATCATACAAGTATTGGTTACTCTAGAAGCGCAACCTTATGGTCAGGATTTAGAGTAGCCTATTAACATCTAGATGAGCTTTTTACATACATTAATCTTAGATATTTATTATCTCCTACATAAAATAAGTAATTAGAGCTGCTTGAAACTCCTATTATCCTATTCTGCAAATAAGCATAAACCACCTGAGCTTGCTTCAAGCACCCAGCATATGCGGATTGATTTGGCGATTGCCTTGATCCACGAATTGAGCATCTACACTTCCCGATATCGCTTATTGAGGAACTACCTTATCGACTTGCCTCTTTGCCTAAGGATGTGCAAGAAGTGAATATCGAACACATTTCCCCCTCTCCCTCTTCTCCACTTGCCCAGCGTCAGCCCCTCGTAGCGACCGTTTCCTCTGCACCGATTACTTCCCCTATTCCTATGTCTTTTTCCGCTGCTTCTACTGATACCCTGTCCAAATCTCTTGATTATTTTCCACTGCAATTACCGGACTTGGTGCAGTTGCCATCTACCTCGATAGTCATGCCCTCATCCTCTGCCATCCCCTTACCTTTTCGACCTTCCCTACAACATTTGGCTGCCATTGGTCATTATCTCATTCAGACTTCAGAAGTATTCCAATCTCAAATGCTTGTGGAAAAGCAAGCACTTAGTCAAGAATTTTAGCATAAATTGGATGTCCTGGAAGCAAATATCTCCCCCCTCCAAGAGGAGCTCATTGGTATTCGTGCCAGTGAAGCTCATATATAAAGACATGCTTTTTCTCACATGGCTGAACTACTGCAGTTATGACAAGCCATGGCAGATAAAGATGCTGCTCTCAATAAGATGAGTAAAGTTTTGGAAGCTACAAATTCTCAAGTTGCTGACCTGGAGCAAACCTGCACTACTCTCCATTCTAAAGCGACTCAATGGGAAACAGAGTTATCCACTATCAAGGAAGGCTCAAGAGTTGAACGATGAAATCGACCGAAAGCTTTAGTTGTGGAAAGAATTGGAAGCCACTCAGAAAGAGCGCCATGCTTATTTTAAAACCATTCAATTTCAATCTCAGTAGATGGACAGGATGGAAAAACAACTCGTTCTACAACAGGATCAACTACAGAGAGTAGAAAGGAGGATTGCTGATAGTCACCTTCGGTGTCAAGTTGCCCTCAAGAATGATTTTTATTTGTAGGAAGTTTTTTTGCAAGATCAGACTCAGCAATTGCTTACTCAAGTGATTGCCTCTAGTTCCGCTTGCCCCGAGGCATAGTTAATATATATATATATATATATATATATATATATATATATATATATATATATATATATATATATATATATATATATATATATGTATGTATGTATGTATGTATGTATGTATGTATGTATGTATGTATGTATGTATGTATATATCGCCTACTATAAGTGAATTGTGGTTGGTGGATGAGTGCCCATGAATTCGATAGTATAGAAGTGAGTTGCGATCAGAGGGTTGAATACGACTGTGTAAACCTGTAATCGATTTCAGCAAAAATAAAGATAGTATTTTGTGTGGAATAATATGTTATTGTTAGTGTCCATGTGGAAGGCCAAATGGCCACGAGACACTTCTTTGTATATGTTCTTTAATAAAACATGTAGTGATCTGGTCAGTCACAGACTGTAAGTTCGACCGCATTTGCAAGACCTAAGACGTCTATCTTCGTGCTCCATGTGTACTATGTTTTTTTGCATATTCTGTAGCCTTAGGAGCTTCATGTTGTACTCTAAGGATACCTTTGTGGAGCTCTCGAGAAGGAGAGTGCACCGTGGTGCATCGCCATCGAATCACTTCATTGGTATCAGAGAAATTCGATGCAAAGCTTTGTCCCCTTGCCCCCAGCTTTCTCCAAGGCTTACGACTAAGGTGGCGACCAAGGCATAGACCTTGGCATACCTTGTCATCTGAGTCATCGTTGGCGCCATTGCCTGCGCGTGAGGGAGGACCTCAATGATCAAGGAAGATAGAGGTTCCCGGTACTTCTTGGGAGGTCACCCATCCCAGTACGTTCCCCCTAGAGCTCGCTTAACCATGGCAATCTCTTGCCACTAAGCTACACTCTTGTGGTTTCTGAAGAAGGAGAAAGACTAAGGTTAACATTACCTTGAACATGTTTTGGTCCCTCAAAGCTTCATTCTTTGCTTTCAAAGCCTATTTTTGAAGCATTTTTGGGTGTCTTTTGGAGCCATTTTGGAGTACTTTCACACAGAGTTATCTTCACATAGGTCCAAGAACATCAAGAAGAGTGCTCTTTGTACTTCTCTGACAACAAATATCAACATTTGGGGCTGTGTTTTCATCCACACTTGTAAAACTACAGGTTTCTCGAAAGGTTTTCTAGTTTTGGTGGTAGCAGCCACTACAAATTTATGCAGGTTTTTGAACCTAAAACAACAAAGTTGACAGACACTTGGAAGTGTTGTTGGCTAGTTTTTGGGCTGTGCATTTAGCCTTTTAGTGTCATTTTACTGCATATATTGAGCACGTACACACCATGTATGCTTCTGTGGATACCGCTTATGTACGTCCATGTGATCATTAATATAACGGTTACATTTTTTGCATAAAGCCTTTTATGTTTGATAAAGAGGGTCATGGTGAGGTTTTCTTAATTGGGAGACACCCAAATGTCAGGATCTCTTTGGTGATGTAAGTGGAAGACTTACCCAGCCTCGCCATACTAGATGTATGATAGTTGTTCATAGGTGCTCGATAAGCCTAGTTGGCTTTTATTGGGTAACTGATTATATGTAGTGGAGTTAGTGATTCACTATGCAGGTAAACATGTCAGTACTTGTAGTTTTTATGATATTTTGACACTGGTCATATGCTCATTTTGCATAGGATACTCTGGCAAAATTTTTCTACATTTTTGGTTTTGTCCACTATACAGTGGTCGATTTACTCCTTGATACACTTATTCATTGGTGTTTGGACTCTTCTAGATCCATTATCATTCTATTCAATTCTCTACCATCATGGCATCAGAGGTCTCAGGCACATCTGGTGGATCAGGGTCTAGTGCTAGTGTTTTGAGGAGGAGCTATAACTTACATAGCAAGGATGATTTTGAGATTCGAAAATTTGATGGCACAAACTTGCTCTATGGAAGAATCAGATTAAAGATGTGCTGATTCAAAGGAGGCAATGGAAGCAAGTAAATGAGATTTCAAAGAAGCCTTCTCACATGGATGAAGATGATTGGGATGAGTTAGATGAAATGGCCAAGTCTACCATTTGCTTGCACCTGGCCGATAATGTTTACTTTACAATATTAAACTGTGAAAGTGCAGAGGATATTTGGAAGAAGTTATGCAATACATATGAAAAAAAGACGGCATCAAATAAGGTGTATCTGATGAGAAAGTTATATGAACTTTTGCATGAAGGACATAGATAGTGTTGCTGCTCATCTAAATGAGTTTGATGCTATTTGCTCCCAGTTACAAGCTCAAAAAATGGATATGGATAATGAAATGAAATTAGTATTGCTGTTATGAACCTTGCCATCATCATGGGATACATTTTGCACAACTAATAGCAATAGTGCACCTCGTGGTAAACTCGTCTATGATGACATATGTGGAGCACTTTTTAGTGAGGAGATTCATAGAAAATCTATGGTTAGCACTCAGAGTGGAGATGCATATAGTGTTCATGATTCTTACCAAGGAAAGAATCACCAACGTGGCAGGAGCAAGAACAAGGAAAAGAATGGTCAACGAAATAAGAGTAGAAGTAAATCAAGGAAGAGGGATATTGAATTCCATTATTGTCATAAGAAGGAACATATGAAGAAAGACTGTTATGCATTAAAGAATGCTAAAGATAAAGGATAGAATGTTGATGGGCATATTAAACAATTACCTGCACCGTTTACTTTGCTTTGAAGATTGAAGAAATTAATGCTATTTCTGATGATGCTGATCTGTTGACACTGGATAGTACTATGCCAACTAAGGCTCTTATGGCTAATTTTCTTTTCCACATGTGGCTGCTAGATTCTGGTGCTTCTTTCCATGTAATAGCACACAGAGAATGGTTCTCTAATTATGGAGCAAAGTCTCTTGGTACTGTGAGACTTGGTGACTCTTACTAGTGTGACGTTGTGGGGATTGGAGATGTGGTTGTGAAGTTCTTTGATGGTTCAAAATTTACTATGCATAATGTATGCCATGTACCTCAGTTATCATGCAATTTGATGTCAGTTG
This sequence comes from Ceratopteris richardii, assembly GCA_020310875.1. Taxonomy (NCBI): domain Eukaryota; kingdom Viridiplantae; phylum Streptophyta; class Polypodiopsida; order Polypodiales; family Pteridaceae; genus Ceratopteris; species Ceratopteris richardii. Next base: position 58,103,201 of record CM035428.1, read on the forward strand.
GTCAACTTGATGACCTTGTTACAAGGTGGTCTTCTATGCTCAATCCTTTTGTATATCAAAGGGCAATATGGTTATTGCAAGAGGAAGCAAAGTTGGCTCACTTTATTCTTTATTTGTATCACAGAAAGAACGCTTGTGAGTTGTTACTGAACATCCTATGGCTTGTATTTGGCATGGTCGTTTGGGCCATATATCTCGTAGTGGAATGGAAAATCTTTATCGTTCTGGTTACTTACCTGTGTTATCTTTCTCTGATTTTTCATTTTGTGAGCATTGTCAATATGGAAAGCAAACCAGAAATGTGCATAGAATGCACATTGACTTTTCAATTCATCCTTTAGATCTTGTTCATATAGATGTATGTGGTCCTATGTCCACTAGGTCCTTAGGTGGTTCTCTTTACTTTGTCGCTTTCATAGATGATGCTACTAGAAAAGTCTAGGTATATCCTATCAAATCCAAGGATGAAGTATTCCCTACTTTCAAAAAATGGCTTGCTTCAATTGAGACTGAAAAAGGAACTAAGCTTAAGGCTTTATGTTCAGATAATGGGGGTGAGTGTACCTCACATGAATTCAACCTTTCTTGTCAGTCTAGAGGGATTCGTAGAGAGTTTACAGCTCCTTATACCCTAGTACAGAATGGTGTAGCAGAAAGGATGAATAGAACTATTCAAGATAGAGTAGTTTCTATATTGCATCATGCAAACCTCTCACAAGGCTTTTGGGCAGAAGAAGTATTGATTGCAGTTCATGTGATTAACCTTTCACCTAGTACTGCCAAAGGTTTGAAAGTGGCACAAGAATCATGGACAGGGAAGCCACCATATTATGATCATCTTCGAGTTTTTGGGTGTGAAGCATATGTTCATATACCCAAGAGTCTTAGACAAAAGTTGGACCATAAGTCAAAGAAATGCATTTTTCTTGGATATGGTCGAGAAGGACAATTTGGATATCGGTTATGGGATCCTGAAACACAATCAATGATAAAAAATAGTGATGTCATTTTCAATGAGTCTAAGATGCATAAACAGCCTAGTAAGCAGGTTGAAGTGAGAAGAGTGGTGTTTGAGGATACTAGTCCTCTAGTTAGCATGCATAAAAATGTTGCACATAGGGATGTTCAAGAGAATGTTTGATCAGATCAGGCTGCACATGTTCCTGTTCAGCAACCATTGAGATGCTCTACACGTGTCTCACATCCACCTGATAGATATGTTCCAGGTTTAGATTTTGTTATGTTAATAGATGCCAGTGAGTCTTCTTGCTACAAAGAGGCTATGCAAACAGAGGATCATGTCAAGTGGGAGCGTGCCATGAAGAGTGAGTTTGATTCTATTCACAGGAATGGTACTTGGGATTTAGTACCTTTTCCAAATGGCAAGAAAGCTTTACCATGTAAATGGGTATATAAGCTAAAATTCACATCAGATAGTGCTTCTCCAAAGTATAAAGCACGACTTGTTGCAAAGGGTTTTAAGCAAAAACATGGTGTTGATTTCAAGGAAATCTTCTCTCCAGTGGTCAAGATGACTACCCTGCACATGTTGCTTGCATTTGTTGCAATGGAGGACTTAGAGCTAGTCCAAATGGATGTGAAAACTGCTTTCTTGCATGGAGATCTTATAGATGAGATCTATATGGAACAACAAGAGGGTTATGTAGTTCATGGCAAGGAAAGTTTATTTTGTAAGTTCAAGAAGAGCTTGTATGGACTTAAATAGTCCCCTAGACAATGGTACCAAAAGTTTGATGCTTTTATGAAGTCTCAAGGATATTCTCAAAGCAATGATGATCATTGTCTCTACACAAAGAGATGCTCAAATGGCAGCTTGATATGCTTGATACTTTATGTCGATGATATGTTAATTGTTGGGAAGCCCTCTTACGACTTGTCAATTCTCAAAAAGAAGTTGAGTCAGACATTTGATATGAAGGATTTGGGGGATGCCAAACATATTCTTGGCATGCACATTAGTTGTGATAGGAGTAAAAGATGCATACACTTGTCTCAAATTGAGTACATATCCAAAATACTTCACACGTTCAATATGCAGGGTGGAAAGGCATTGACTACACCTTTACGCACATATGTGAAACTGAGCAAAGATGATTGCCCCAAATCTGATGAGGAAAAGGAATTCATGACCAAAATTCCCTATCAATCTATTGTTTGTAGTCTCATGTATGTTATGGTAGCTATGAGAACAGACATTGCATTTGTAGTGGGAGTTGTGAGCAGATATATGTCTAATCCTAGCAAGAAACATTATGAAGCAATCAAGATGATTTTGAGATATCTGAGTGGCACTAAGGGCAAGTGTCTACGCTTAGGTAGAGGGAAGCATCTGTTATCGGTTACACAGATTTTGACTATGCTGGTAGTGTAGACAATCGTAAGTCCACGTCAGGGTACATTTTTCATTTTGCTAGAGGTGCTATCTCTTGGAGATCTCGCCTTCAAGAATGTATAGCTGTTTCCACCACAGAAGCAGAGTATGTTGTAGCAAATGAGGCATGTAAGGAAGCATTGTGGCTTTCTTGTCTTGCTTGTGATATGGGTTTACCTTAGCATGTATCTCATTTGCTCAGTGACAGTCAGAGTGCCATTTCTTTCGTCTATCAATGCAAAGAAAAAGCACATTGAGGTGAGGTATCACTTCATTAGAGATTGCTAAGCCACTAAGCGCATTATTCGTGAGAAGGTATAGTTTGTATACTTACACTCAGGTATTCTTTATCATTCTTTATTTTTTCTCCCATAGTTACTTTGGCCATATTGGCCTTTAGTGAGAGATTCTTATCATTAGTGTCCATGTGAAAGGCCAAATGGCCACCTGACACTTCTTTGCATATGTTCTTTAATAAAACATATAGTGGCCTAGTCAGTCACAGACTGTAAGTTTGACTACATTTGCAAGACCTAAGAAGTCTGTCTTCGTGCTACTTGTGTACTGTGTTTTTCTGCGTATTCTGTAGCCTTTGTGTGGAGTACTGTGTGCGGCCTTAGGAGCTCAATTTTTAACTCCGAGGATATCATCGTGTAGCTCTCAAGAAGGAGAGTGCACCGTGGTGCTTCACCATTGAATTATTTCATAATAGTGGTGAAAGTTGCATAGAGGTGTGGGGAAAATCATTATAAGGCCTCTGTTTCAACAGATCCCTATACAACCCAAGAACCATGTAGGAAAAATCTATGTTAATCCTATCTTGTTGGAACTAGTCTAGGTGGGATAAAGAGAGAATTTTTAACAGATGAACGCACATTCTTAATTGCTCCTTTGTATTCCTATGATGTTATACTTGGTATGCCTTTTCGTCATCATTATAATCCATGCATTGATTATCATACACACACAATGAGTTTTAAGTTTAACAATCAAGATATTTCTTTGTTTGTAATGCATGACTTCCAATCATTTCCATTAATTATTCATACTCAAGTAAAACGTGCATTTAGGAAAGGCTACCACTCATGTATTGTTTTTTTCAATAACATAGCTGTTTGCGTACACACACACACACACACTTCCTAATACACATAAATCATTTATGGATTCCTATAAGGATTGTTTTATGGCTGATTTTCCTTCTAAACTACCACCTTCTAGGGGATCACTTGATCATAGTATAGACTTAATTCTTGGTAGTTTTTCTTCCCATAAAGCACCTTATAAGCATGGAGCTTTACATCAACAAGAAATAGCTAATCAAGTTAAGGATATACTCCACAAAGATCTTATAAGACCTAGTTATTCTCCCTTTGGAGCACTTGTTCTCTTAGTGGAGAAGAAGAACAAGACTTATAGGATGCGCATCGACTATAGAGTGCTCAAGAAGATCACAAATTAAAAATAGATATCCTATTCCTAGGATAGATGATTTGCTAGATAAACTTTGTGAAGCATGTGTCTTTAGCAAAATTGATCTTAAATCTGGGTATCATCAGATACGAATGACATAAAATGACATTTACAAGACTACCTTTAGAACTCAAACTAGTCACTTTAATTTCATGGTAATGCCTTTTGGACTCACTAATGCACCTGGTACATTTGCACGTATGATGAATAACATTTTTACTGATTACCAAGCTTTTGTTCTTGTTTTCTTTGATGATATACTTGTCTATAGTAAGAATGCTAGAGACCATGAAAATCATTTAGCAACTGTCTTTGATTTGTTATGAAAAAACAAACTTTATGCCAATCGTGAAAAGAGTTATTTCTTCCAAAAAGAATTAGAGTATTTAGGACATATTGTTTCTAGTCAAGGTGCTCATGTAGATCCAAAGAAAATAAAAGTAATTGAAGAATGGATTGTACCTCAATCTGTGAATGATGTATGCTCTTTTCTAGGGTTAGATAGTTTTTATAGGAAGATTGTAAAAGGTTTTTCTTATTTACCACTTCCACTCACATTATTACTGAAAATAGTTAAACTTTGCATGGGTATTAGCACAACAATAATCTTCTGAAAAGCTCAAACATGCACTTTCTCATGCACCTATTTTTTAATTACTAGATTTTGCACAACCTTTCCATATAGTTACAGATGCTAGTGGTTTAGGTATAGGTGATGTATTAATGCAAAACAATCATCCCATTGCAGATCACTGAAGATATATTTGGGTATATTTTTTTAAGTCCAAGATAGATACCTTTTCCAAGTTTTGAGAATGGATATGTCAAGTTGAGAATGAAACATCAAGTTCAATCAAGAATCTTAGATCAAATGGAGGTGGTGAGTTCATCAGTCATGACTTTGATAATTACTTAGAGTAAAAGGGCATCAAAAGACAAGTCACTCAACCTCACACTCCATCCCAGAATATAGTAACTAAGCATCATGGAAATGGCATGCAATATGCTTCACAACAAAGCATTACCATTCAAGTTTTGGTCCTAAGGAGTACACACTGTAGTGCACATCATCAATAGAGGCTTCACAAGTGCATTACACAACAATAATCCATTTGAAGCCTACTATGGATGCAAGAACACTGTCAATTACTTTATAGTATTTGGAATTTTGAAGCTTTCATATATGTGCCAAAGGAAGATCGAAGCAAGTTGCAACCTGATTTCAAGAAACATCTTGTCATTGGCTATACTGAACAATCTAAAGCTTATAGATTGTACACTCTTGAGCACCACTCCATCATCATCTCAAAAGATCTCATATCAAAGTACTCAAGTAAATATCCAAGTTCAAGCTTGAGTCCACCCATCTACACTTCAGAGGAGGACACAATTATTTCTAAGAAAAACTTAGAAGCAAGTACTTCTCACCAACCTAGAAAATCTCAAAGGCTCATCGAGAAGCAGCAACATGGACAAAGTTACGATGTGAATTATGCACTTAGATTGGATGCAATTGAGAAGAACAACACTTGGAAACTTGTTCTAAAGCCTTCAAATCATCAAGTTATTGAAGTTAAGTGGCTATACAAAGTCAAGTACAAATCATATGGTACTTTGGCCAAGTATAAAGCAAGACTTGTGGCTAAGGGTTATAAGCAAAATCATGGCATTGATTATGAAGAAACCTTCATCCCTGGTACAAGGTTTACCACTATTGTTGGTGCAATTAGCAAGCCTAAGTGCATTGCTAAGGATTTAGGAATGCACATCTATTTATCTCTTCTCATGCAGATCTACATATGAACCTAAGTTTGTGATTTTATGTTGGATAAATTGTAAAAAGTCAAAAGAGGAAAGAATCTTGTGAATTTAGGAGGATAAACCCATGACTCATTTGGTAGAGTAATCAAATCAATTAAATCCCTGAAGTTTAGGATCACTTTTAGGTGAATATACTCAAAATTCAAATTCAACTAATGTGTATAAATACACATGATTTTAGTCATGGAAAGAAGAGAGAAATTTTGAAAGGATTTGAGCTACTTCACTAATCATACATTGAGCTCACATCATCTACCTGTAGTCTGCTACACTCCCCTTGTATCATATGTGTAATCGCGTTCATGTCTTGATACATTTAATTAAGTACATATCTGTCTACTATCTCCTCCAACATCTTCATCATTATAGTGAACTTGTGGTAAAGATTTCTCTATATGTACTCATTCATTTGCTATAATTTAACTTGGGATAGTTAGAGTAATGTGTCTAGTATTTCCATATTAATTTTCATTGATTTTGACTCAATAGATCTTGAGATATGGAGCAAAGAAGATGACTATGTCTGTGCATCTTCTAGATCCTGAAAAGTTGGGATGAACCCCTAACTTGCTAAATTCATTTCTCCTTGCATGCTGTAGCTAAATTCATGGAATAACTTGCTTTATTTACCTATACACTTCAATTAGATGTTTGCAAAAGCTCTCTGGTAAATTCAAGGCAAGTTGTGAGCTCAGAGCATAATACAAAGACCTTCTCTTCCCAAAATAGAAGGTTCTTCATATTTTTTGAAATTAAAAGTTGTGTGCCCTGATGCAAACATTCAAGAGTGATGCTCCAAAGGACTTGATGATCCTATATGCATCATTGTGATGCTAATGAAGTATATTAAGCATCTTTGAAGCTAGATTGGCAAGTTTAGAGAAGGTTTCCTGCAGCACTACCTCATCTCTAGAATCAACCTCACCATCTCCTCATAGTGGTATTTGACCAACTAGTCAACATGGGAGATGGATTTCCTTCATCCATAGACGAATTGGATCGAGGTAACTACTCAGCTTCGTAACTTAGAATGGAAGCTTACCTATGAGAAACCTCTTTGGTTACATATCTTGAGATGAGATGAAACCTCTTTGGTTACATTTATTGATGATTGTGGTAGGTGGATACTATTATACTTTATGAAGCATAAAGATGAGATGTTTTCATATTTCAAGAAGTACCTAGCTCTTGTAGAAAATCAAACAGGTAAAACTTTGAAAAGACTAAGTTCAGATGGAGGGGGAGAATATCTCTCCCATGAATTTGATTCTTATCTCCAAGAGAGAGGAATCAAAAGAGCGATCACTACCAACTATACACGAGAACAAAATGGAGTTGTAGAGAGAAGAAATAGAACAATTGTAGAGGCCGCAAGGTGAAGGCTAAGTGAGAAGAGATTACCCAGTTACTTGTGGGTAGAGGCTATATCTACAACCACATACTTCATCAATAGACTCCCATCAAAAGCATTGGATGGTATGACTCCATATGAAGCATGGAAGGGAAGACGACCTAACCTTGATCATCGTAGAATCTTTGGATGCATAGCATATGCACACATACCTTCACAAATTAGAGGCAAATTGGATCCAAAGGTAGAGAAATGCATCTTCATTGGCTATGACCTTAATCAGAAAGGGCATAGGCTATACAATCAAAGCAACAAAATACAAACAAATGGTTCATTGTCAGTAGAGATGAGGTGTTTGATGAAAAAAAATCTTGCTTTGAAGATGATTGTAGGAAAATCAAACTTCCCTATGACCTAGAGGAATAATTTCCAACATTATCAAACATGAATGAGCCTACACTTGAAGCATCAAGTGATTCTGATGATGATTAGAAGACTCCAAGAAGGGCTTTCAATTCTTGGAACTCCAAAGGCAAAGCCAAAGTGCAAGAATTGAGAGATATGGTAGAATCATCTCAACAAAATATAAGAAGGTCTACTAGATAGAAAAGGAAGTGAGAAAGGCGTGGATATGATACTTCTTTTGTCACTAAACATTCAATATATGCAGCATAGGATTTAAACTCTGAAGAACCTTCTACCTATGAAGAAACCAAGAAGAAGCCACAATGGATAAGTGATATGGAAGAAGAAATAGAAGCTTTACAAGAGAATCAGACTTGGGAAGCAGTACCCAAGACCCATCTATGAAAGTCATTGGTTATAGATGGATATATAAGGTAAAGAAGAATTCTTATGGTCCAATTAATAGGTACAAAGAAAGGCTTGTAGCCAAAGGGTTTGAAAAAACTCAAGGCGTTGATTATGAAGAAACATTTTCACTCGTTGCAAAAATGCCTACAATTAGAGTACTCATGAGTGTTACATCTTCCAAGAATTAGAAGATATATCAGATGGATGTTAAAAATACTTTCTTAAATGTTTGGATATCAAAGGAGCTATACATGGCTCAACCTCGTGGTTTTGAAGATCAATCATACCCTGAACATGTGTGTAGGTTGAGGAAAGCTTTGTATGGCTTGAAGCAAGCTCCTAGAGCATTAGGAAAAAAGGTGAACCCTGCATGGGTTTGTAAGGATCCCTAATTTTTAGGGATTAAGCCTAATTCTATTTTTCTTTAAGGAGACAAAGTGCATTTAATAGGGCACTTTTTAGTAGGCTGTGTGGAGAATGAGTTCTCCTATGCGCAACGGAAGTGTGTAGTGAGCCCTTGTATGTCCAGCACTTGGACAAACATCTGCACCTTAGATAGCTTGCTACTCTCAATACAAAACTCAAATGGACTTGCGACTTTAGTCAATCAAAGTAGACAAAGAGAGCTTTTTAACAAGCTATAAATGACTTAATTTGGACAAGTTTTGATTAGGAAACACAACTGTCAAAGATGAACTACCTGTCCACACAGGTATGCTGAAGAACTGAGCTTCACTCTCGGACTGATAGCTCTCTGAATATATATCCTTTGAGAAAGATATTTAGTACAGAGAACGTAGACACAAGTAGCTTTCCAACAAGCTAAAAATCAAGTAATTTGGATGAGTTTTGATCAGGAAACTCAACTCACCAAGATAGACCACCTGCACACATAAGTACACTATAAAACTGGACTTTACTATCTGATAGATATCTCACAGAATATAAATGATCTCAATGAGATATTTGAGACAGTGAAAGTAGATGCCAAGATCGTTCCAACAAGACAAAAATCACGCAATTTGGATATGTTTTGGTCAGGAAGTTTAACCGACCAAAATAGACTACCTATCTACACAGGTATACTGAAAAACTAGACTTCACTATTTCACTGATATCTCACAAACTACATAAGATTTCAAAGAGATATTTGATATGCAGAAAGTACACAAGATAAGCTTTCCAATGAGTGCTTAAACGCACAAAATGGTTATATATGCACTAAGATATGAGCTCTGCAACAGAGCTATGTACAAACTGACGTGCGGCTAGAAGGAGTCTAAGGGAAAGCCAAAATGACAAAATGACTAGATCCGACTACTGGGAGCTCTTGCCTCTTTCTCTCCTTGTTTTGAATGTGCTCCCACTTCACTTTTATAACCAATGAGCATGTGAAGAAGTTTGTGCCTTCTTCTTAACTCACCACTTTCTCCACTACATGCTACTAACTACAAGGCAAGATATTGTATCTCTTACTCATCATGAATTTTGACTAGACTTTTTCTTTTATTATTTTTTTCTTTTTTTTCCTCCACTTTTTCTTTATCTTTATATTTGGTAAATTTATCCAAGCATGGCTCATATGAAAATGAGCTTGTACATTTATCTTCAACACTCCCCCTCAAGCTCATTTGGGAGTTATCTTCGTCCATGTCCTTCAAATTTATCGCGTCCTTGAAACCTTTGAGTTTAGAAGCATCCAAGAACTTTGTAAACATATCTGGAACCTGCTCTTTGGTTCTGATGAACTTTACGTCCACATCTTTGCTTAGCACCTTCTCCCTTACATAGTGGTAGTGGACCTCTATGTGCTTGCTCCTTGCATGAAACATAGGATTGCTTGCCAAGTAGATACTTGACATGTTATCACCATATATAGGGATGGTTCCAACTTGCACTCCAAGATCAGCCAAAAGCTTTTTAATCCACATTGCTTCACATGTGGCAAATGCTAGTCCTCTATATTCAGCCTCCATGGATGAAAGTGCAACAGTTGGTTGTTTCTTTGAGCTCCACGTGATAGGTTTGCTTCCTATCATGAACACATAACTTGAGGTTGATCTTCTATCTTCCTTTGAGCCTGCCCAATCAGCATCACTAAAGCCTTTGACCTGCAGTTCTTCATCAAACTTATAAAACAAAGCATGATTAACTGTATGCTTTATGTATCTCAACACTCTCTTGGCTGAATTTAAGTGTTCACTTGTCGGGGCTTGCATAAACTGAGAAAGTACACCGACAACATAAGATAAATCAGGTCTTGTAATGTTTGCATAGATCAATGATCCTACAATGCTTCTGTATGTCATAACATCTTCCAATGGTTCTCCATCATTTGAACAAAGCTTTCCATGGGTTGAGTGAGTGGTTTGCATTCACTCATTCCAAATCTGAAAAGAACATCCAACAAGTACTTCCTTTGCATCAAGTAGATGCCACTCTTTCCATAAACAACTTCAATTCCTAAAAAATATTTCAACTCTCCAAGATCTGAAATTTTAAACTCTTTACCAAGCTTCCTTTTGATATCTTTAATCCCTATAGCATCATTTCCTGTTATGATGAGGTCATCGACATATATGCAAATATATACCTCTCTATTTTCTTCCTTCTTCATGTACAATGAAGGATCTGCACTACTTGGGTTGTATCCACACTTAGTTAGATACTCTACCAATCTTTGATTCCATGCTCTTGGTGCTTGCTTCAAGCCATAAAGTGCCTTCTTCAACCTGCAAACAAAATCTGGATGGTTTTCATCTTCAAATCCAACCGGTTGACTCATGTATACCTCTTCTTGTAGTTCTCCATTGAGAAAGGCATTTTTGATGTCGAGTTGATATAATGGCCATCTCTTTGAAGCACCAATTGCTATTAAGGTTCGGATAGTTCCCATCTTTGCAACAGGGCTGAAAACTTCATCATAATCTATACCTTGTGTTTGTTTAAATCCTTTGGCAACTAATCTAGCTTTATATCTAGCTAGAGAACCATCAGCATTCCTCTTTACTTTAAACACCCATTTGTTTGGAACAATCTTCATACCTTCTTTCTTTGGCACTAGCTCCCATGTGTGATTATCTTTGAGAGCTTTGATCTCCTCTTTCATAGCTTGCTTCCATTCCTTTTGTGTACAAGCTTCTTCATATGTCTCAGGCTCTTTGTCTTTGATAACCTGCATCATGTATGCAAAATGTGTCGCCATAAAACTATCATAACTCAACCTTTGAGTTGGATACCTTGTCCTTGAAGATCTTCTTTCATTGCCTTTAGAAAGTTGCTTCTTTAACCTATTCAACTTTACCATCGGAGTGATCACCTCTTCATATTCTTCTTCACTTGCATCTTCCTCACTGTTTGGAGTAGCACTTGCCTCTTTGGCTCTACTATGAGCTGAATTTGGAGACAAAGAATGACTCCCCCTCCATGTTGAACATTCTTCATTTGATGTAGATGCCTCTGGACCTGAAGCCTTTGTGCTTGATTGTTGAACTTCTCTTTGATTTGTTCCTGCATAATCATCACAATCTTCTTCAAGAATCTTTTCCTTTCCTTTATCTTCATACCATGGTCTTAGTTCATCAAAGACCACATCTCGCGAGACTCTTAATTCCTTTGTTCTAGGGTTGTAACACTTGTATCCTTTTTGCTCCATTGAGTAGCCGATGAAAATGCATTTTTCTGACCTTGGTTCCATCTTTGTTCTAACTTCTTGTGGAATGTGAACAAAGCAAACACATCCAAACACTTTGAGGTGTGTAAGATCAGGTTTCTTACCGGAATATACCTCTTCTGGAGTCAAGTGATGTATTCCTGATGTTGTGCACCTATTCATCAAGTAAATGGCGGTTGTGGTAGCTTCAGCCCAATAGTACAATGGTACCTTCATCTCGTTGAGCATGCATCTTGCAATTTCAGCAATTTGCCTATTTTTCCTCTCAGCTACTCCATTTTGTTGTGGTGTATACCTACAAGTGAATTGCCTTTTGATTCCATTCTCTTGTAGAAAATCTGAAAATTCTTTGGAGAAGTATTCTCCTCCACCATCGGACCTTAAGGTTTTGATAGACCTTCCTGTTTCCTTTTCAACTTCAACTTTGAATCTTTTGAATATAGAAAACACCTCTGATTTTTGCTTCATACAAAACAGCCATACCTTTCTTGAGTGATCATCAATGAAGGTGACAAAAAACCTATTACCAGCCATTGATGCCTCTTGAGTTGGTCCCCATACATCCGTATGTATCAAGTCCAAGACATTTGGAGCCACATAATTGCTCCTCTTGAATGGCTCCCTCGTTTGCTTTCCTAGTTGACAAGCTTCACATAACTCATGTAGTCCAATGCTATTAAATTTTGGAAGACCTCTTAACACTTCATGTTTGCTCATGTCCTTCAGCTTTGGAATGTTGATGTGTCCTATTCTTTTGTGCCATAAGTCTAGCTCTGAAATCTTCTTGTTCCCACATTGAATGTACATGACCTTTCCATGTGGATGTTGGACATCCAAAGTGAACATCCTTCCTTCTCTTCTACATCGAGCAATGACCTTGAAGCCTTCCTTTGGATTCTTTATGAAGCACCCATTCTCATTGAATATGACATGATAACCCTTCTCTACCATTTGTCCTACTGAAATCAAGTTCTTTGAAATTGTAGGAACATGAAGAACATTAGATAGTACCTTTGCTCTACTTGTATCTCCAAGCCTTATATCTCCAATGTGTTCAATCATGTGTTGAGTATCATCACCTGTTTCAACACATCCTTTGCCACTTGGTACCTGTAGATTAGTGAACAAACTTCCTTGGCATGACATATGGTTACTACAATCTGAATCAATGTACCATTTTTTGTCATCTTCACAAGAGCTTCTATACTCATGTCTCATTGCAAGTAGTGTGTCCTTGCTTCCTTCACTTGAGGTGCTTGCATAGTTGCTTTGGTTCCTTTGATTGCCTCCATTTTGTCTTCCATTCTTCAGCCAACAATCACTAGCATAGGGTCCTACTTTACCACAATGATAGCATGTTATACCTTTATGAGAATTGTAGGAGCTTCGGCCTCTTCCTCTACTTCTACCTCGACCTCTTCCTTGTGCGTTGGCATTTGATGCATCCTTGTTGTCTTCCGAACTGTTTTGGTTGTAGTTGGAGTGGTTATAACCTCTTCCTTTTCCTCTTGAGCCTCCTCTTGAATTTCTTCCTTTACCTCGGCCTGCATATAACATTTGGTTGTGGCTGTCCTTTCCTTTGAGACCACTAAAGCTAAGCTCCTCTGTGACAAGATGAGGGATTAGTTGTTCAAAACCTGGATATACATCTTTCAAGTTAATGGAAGTTATAAAAGGCTTCCATCTTTCATCATCTCTCAAGCCATTGAGAGTATAACACACAAGATCTTCGTCTTCAACCATTGTCCCAATAGAAGCTAAAGCATCGCTTAGCTCCTTAATCTTCAAAGTATATTCAGCTATGGATTGACTCGAACTTTTCTTGATTGTGTTCAACTCATTCTTGAGTTGAAGTTTCCTAGCTTTGGTATTTGTTGAATACATCCTTTCAAGAGCTTCCCAAGCATCCTTAGCTTTCTCTAAATGTTGAATATGACCTACCATGGCATTAGTAATGACTTGCGAAATGAGGAACATGACTCTCCTATTCCTCTCCTCCCATTCTTTTGCTTGCCTCCTTTGGACTTCGGTGGCCATAGCTTGATTGATTTGAGGTTGAGCATCATCGCCGCTCACAATACCCCATAAGCCTTTGCCCATTAGGTAGTTGGTCATTCTAAACCTCCACACGGGATAGTTATCCTTGTCCAACTTCTCTACTTGTTGACCCAAGTCAGCCATTGAAGAGTATCAAAGACTTTGAGAATTACCTCGAATAGTTATAGTCCTTTTGCTCTTGCGTTTGTGAAGCTCCTCCTTGTTTTATAGCTCCTCTTTTGCTTTTCTTTATCTCCAGCTCTGTTGATGAAGCTTCAACACCAAGTTTGCTCTGATACCAACTGTGGAGAATGAGTTCTCCTATGCGCAACGGAAGTGTGTAGTGAGCCCTTGTATGTCCAGCACTTGGACAAACATCTGCACCTTAGATAGCTTGCTGCTCTCAACACAAAACTCAAATGGACTTGAGACTTTAGTCAATCAAAGTAGACAAAGAGAGCTTTCTAACAATACTAAAAATCAAGTAATTTGGATGAGTTTTGATCAGGAAACTCAACTCACCAAGATAGACCACCTGCACACATAAGTGCACTATAAAACTGGACTTTACTATCTGACAGATATCTCACAGAATATAAATGATCTCAATGAGATATTTGAGACAGTGAAAGTAGATGCCAAGATCTTTCCAACAAGACAAAAATCAGCAATTTGGATATGTTTTTGTCAGGAAATTTAACCGACCAAAATAGACTACCTATCTACACAGGTATACTGAAAAACTGGACTTCACTATTTCACTGATATCTCACAGACTACATAAGCTTTCAAAGAGATATTTGATATGCAGAAAGTACACGAGATAAGCTTTCCAATGAGTGCTTAAACGCACAAAATGGTTACATATGCACTGAGATATGAGCTCTGCAACAGAGCTTATGTACAAACTGACGTGCGGCTGGAAGGAGTCTAAGGGAAAGCCAAAATGACAAAATGGCTAGATCCGACTACTGGGAGCTCTTGCCTCTTTCTCTCCTTGTTTTGAATGTGCTCCCACTTCACTTTTATAACCAATGAGCATGTGAAGAAGTTTGTGCCTTCTTCTTAACTCACCACTTTCTCCACTACATGCTACTAACTACAAGGCAAGATATTGTATCTCTTACTCATCATGAATTTTGACTAGACTTTTTCTTTTATTATTTTTTTCTTTTTTTTCCTCCACTTTTTCTTTATCTTTATATTTGGTAAATTTATCCAAGCATGGCTCATATGAAAATGAGCTTGTACATTTATCTTCAACAGGCTGGAGTAGGCTTTTTTTAAGGCTTACTAGGCTCCTCTCTCTCTTCTATTAGAGAGAGAGAAAGGGAATCTACTTTCCACACCATCAAACTCGAGCATGTATGGGAATAATAAAATGATTTTTTTTTCAAAGTCTCAATTTCAGTGTTTATTTACTTGAAAGAGCTCATTTTTTAATATATATGTCAGAAGTGACTTTTTTTAGTTTAGTTTTTAATTTTCCTTTTGAAAAAGTAATATTTTTAAAATCCCTCCAAAAGTAGAGTGCCACATCATCAAATCCGTAACTACTCTTCCCCTAAAAAATGGCTTTTTCAAAATTTCATCATTTTTGGCTATTCTCAGGGGAAAAACACACTGTGACCCATCCACATCCAAGAAAACAAAATTTTCTTGAGAAAATCATGCTCTAGCATCTCTTCCAAACAAATTTCTGGTCTCTTTCTCATTATTGTCTAATTGTTGGAAAAGATGGTGTTGACCTATTACAAACCTCACATTAGGACGTCCTCATGCCCGAGCATCAACAAGTATCCATGTTCGTGTGCCCAGAGAGTTTGCTCCAAATACACAGTGCAACAATGATGTGAACTCTCATGAGCGTCGTGAAGCTAGAGAAAAGAATATTGATCTTTGGACTCATGGTTCATTATACCCTCATGATCCAATGTCTTCTTACCATCCAACATTCCATAACCTCTCAACTTTACTTCTGTTCATCGGTGCCGATAAACCTGGGCTCTTAGGTTATTGTCAACGATTATCTACACATTCAACTGTCATTACTAAGTATTGGATTCAACAATAGCAACTAAATCATACAAGGTTGTTCACTTTAGAAAGCACAATCATATCTTTACAAGAAAATCTTGCAGAGCTTGAAAAGCATATGGAAGAAAAGGAGAGAACAATTGAGAAATTAAAAAACATTGTCCAACACTTGAGAGAGACCCCACTTGGGATGCGACGTAGGAGACGATCATTGACATCCTTTGACTCTCTTTCAATTGGTGGTGGAGCACGTAAACAACGAGTTTTTGCGATAAGGTTTGGCTTGTATTTGTTTCTCTTTTTGGAAGACTTATATATATATATATATATATATATATATATATATATATATATATATATATATATATATATATATATATATATATATATATATATATATATATATATATATATATATATATATATATATATATATGTTATGTAGGTCATTCGTTGAAGATGTTCGTGCTTCATCAACAACAGAGGATCAATCCAAGTTATTAAATTCTTGTTTGACCAACAAGCAAGTGGTTAGTATTTTGGAGTCACAAATAGAAAACCTTTTCAAGAAGCAAGTGATTAAAGATTTCACAAAAAAGTTACAAGATATTATCACTCCTAGAGACGTGCAGATGGTATGTGATGAAGCAAGAATTAGTACTAAAGGATACAGTGCATTGTACAACCTTTTGAAGCATTCATTGCAAAGAGAAGGTATTTTGTAGAATATATTTCCATCTCCTTATAAGGTATTGCTTAAGAAGTCAATTTCCAATGAAGATATAGCTAGTATTCTTGGAAACTACTTATATATAGAGAGGATATTATGCCTATGTCTATTTATCATTTATCTACATCCAAAAAAGAGTTGAAAAGCATAGTTGGAAAGGGATTTCCTTACACAAAGTATAACAACATATTCGTGGATTTGGAGAGGCTTCAACAGGAAATGGTTCGATTTTACAAACCCACTATACCAGGTATGTCCACTATTGTTACCTTGATATACATTGTATTTTGATGTTATAAAAATTTTGGTAATTTATGCAGATTGTAATACCAAATTAAAGTTTATATTGAAGCAAGATGAATGCCAGATCATAAAGGGATGATGAATGAAGAGATTGAGTTTGACACTCATGAATGAAGCTATGACAAATGCCATATCTTAGGAAAGTAGTAACTCTAGCTCTAACTCTACATATAGTGTTCAATCCAAGAAAGATATATGGGCTTCTTTGCTGCATATATGCTTTCTGCTACTTTCAGCCTGGTTTCTCCTAATCATTCCAAATCCATTATTCGTGATGATAATTCATGGCCGGTCCACTAATGTTCTTGTGCAACCTTAAGGGTGGGTATCAAAAAGTCCAAAGGAAGCATAACATTCTGACCAAAAACCATATGAAAGGAAGTTGCATTGAGTACGGTCTTGTAGGCCACTCGATATGCCCAAACAGCGTGGTGTATCTGTTTGTCCCAATCTGAATGTTTGTTGTTCATGAGTTGCATCAGTACGTTACAAAGGATCTTGTTGGTGCTTTATGCTTGACCATTGGCCTGAGGATGATATGGTGCGGATTTCTTGTGAATCACCATAAAATCCTGTAACAAATATTCAATGACTTGGTTTAGAAAGTGAGTTCTTCTGTCGCTCACTAACTCTATAGGCAGTTCATATGTTGTAAAGGCATTTTCAAATAAGAATTTTGCAGTCGTGTGTGCATCATTCTTTTTTGTGGCCTTAGTCTCTACCCATTTGTTAAGATAATCTATCACAACTATGATGTATTCCACATGAGTCCCTTTTGCAGGGGGGTTAATGGGTCATAAAAAATTTATACCCCACTTGGAAAATGCATGTCCTCCCATCATGGGTTTCAGTGGCATTTCATCTCTGCGAGTAGGAAACTAAGTTCTTTGGCACACGTCACATCTCGTAACATAGGTATGTGCATCCATGTGAAGAGTGGGCCACCATAATCTTGTAAAGAGTATGGCTTTGATTATCCTATCAGGGCCAAAATGACCTCCTACAACACCTTGGTGTGCACTCTCTAGTATGCTCAAATAATCGCTCCCATGAACACACTATCGTAGGTATCCTTCTCTTCCTCATTTGTATAGATTCTCGCCAATAAGTGGGTAATCTTGAGCTTCTTGCTCTAAAATTCGTTGTCGTGCTAAGGTCATTCCTTGAGGGAATGTTTTTGTCCTCAAATATGTCACTAAAGGTTCACTCCATTCTGGTGTGAGAGACATGTGATATAAAGTGGAATGTTCTATTGGTGGTCTTTCACAACAAATAGGGCATTCTCTACACAACTTGTAGACATCTGCTTCCATAGAAGGCCAATAGAATCTTAGTCTATGTAGAGTTTGCAATGTATGATGTTTTGAATGATGTTGATTCAATGCACCTACATGTGCTGATTGCAACCAATTCACATGTTTTGATTCATCTACACAACAAGAAAGAATCTTCTGATTATCCTGTTTATATATACTTCCTGCTATTATCTGATATCTTTGTGACTTGGTGATTTCTCCTTCTTTGATCCTTATACTTGGATTCTTGGGTCCATATATGAGAATAGGGACAATAGGCTTAGCCCATTCTGGTACTATTTCAAGGTTAAACAGGTATGCATCGGGTAATTCATCCGCTATTCCTTGAGGAGCTTCTCTCGAGGTTAATCTTGAGAGCCTTGGTCAGCTCTTAGATGGGTTTTTCCCTTCGAGACTACTACTTCAAAGTCATACTCCATGAGTAATAGAAACCATTGTATTAGTCGTCTAGTGTTACAATGCTTATTGACTAAGTACAATAACACTTGATGATCCGTGAAGAACTTGAACTTATTTGCCAACAAATAATGCCTGAATTTCTTTATCGCATAGATCATTCCTAATCCTTCTCGGTTTGTAGTGGTGTAATTTCTTTCTGTTGCATTCAACTGTCTACTTGCATAAGCTATAGGGAGATCTACATTGCCTTCATTCGTAGGTTGTGCCAACACACATCCTATGGCATAGTTGGATGCATCCACATGTACATGGAATGGCTTACTCCAATCTGGGGTTGTTAATATAGGTGTCGAGCACAAGCATCATTTAAGTTCATTGAATGAATTCTCACATTCATTTGTCCATTCAAATTTGGTCAAAAGAGAGTATAGAGGTTTGGCTATGATAGCATACATGTGTATGAATTGTCTATAATAACCACAATGACCTATGAAGGCCTGTACCTCTTTTATGTTATTTGTCCTAGGTAGGTATGCAATCACTTTCACCTTTTATTCATCCATAGAAATTCCATTCTTTGACACAATGTGTCCTAGAATTTTGCCTTGTCTGACCATAAAAACACACTTTTATGGGTTCAGACAAACTTGATATTCTCGACATTTGTTAAATACTTGCCTTAACTCTAGGATATGAGTCTTCCTTATATTCCAATGAGTACATATATCATCGATATAAACTTCCAAATTATTGTGTAAGAATTCCTTGAAAACATGGCACATAAGTCCTTGGAACATGGCGGGTGCATTCATCAGCCCAAATGGCATCACGCGAAATGCAAATATACCCCATTCTATGGCAAAAGCCGTCTTGTGTTGATCTTCTGCAGTAATGGCTACTGGATTATAGCCTGAGAAACCGTCAAGAAAGTTGTAAACTTCCTTGCCTGAAACTCTGTCCAATAAGTGTTTTGTGATAGGAGAAGGATAACTGTCTCTAATCGTGCCGGCATTAACTTTTTTAAGGTTAATACACACATGAAATTTTCCATTCTTCTTGGGCACGACCATAATGGGAGATACCCATTGTGTATGCTCAATTTCGTAGATGAATCCTGCTTCTATCAATCGGTCTATTTCTTCTTTAATCTTAGCAGCGTAATTATCATTGTACATGTATAGTTTTTGTTTCGTAGGTTTTGTGTCTGGAGTCATAGGAATTCTATGGGAGCATATATCTAGGTCGACTCCTTTCAAATCTTTCTAGCGCCAAGCGAATACATCTCGATATTCTTGCAATAGGGCAATTAACTCTTCTTCTTCTTCTTCTTCATTCATCAAATCATGCCCTATGTTTGTGCATTTTTCTTCTCCTTCCTCTATGGTAACTATGATTTTCTTTGTTTTCTCTCAATTATCATATACTTCTCCAACATCGGCTTTCCTTTTAGGCATTCGTACCATGATTTTTTTGTGTTCTATTTCATACGTCTTGAAGTTCTCGGGCACTTCTATGAGTGGTTCTTCTTCTTCTTCTGTCTTAGGTGACTTCTTTCTCTTCTTTTGTTTGCTTTCTATATCTTTTAGGGATGGCTCAAGTTGTTGAATTTGACTTTCCTTTCCTTATTTTAGGGTTTTGGCTTCTACAAAATAAAGATATTCCTCTTCTGTGGAACAAAAGGGTTCCATGATGATGGATTCTAGATCCTCGTCACTCGATTCATCTAGTTCTTGGGTCACTTCCATGCATTCTTCTAGGATAAAGTCTTCCTCAACAGGTTCAATCATGAAGATGGAAATGTCATATCCGTCCTCATCACAATGAGAGTTCCAGTGTTCTTCATTCATTGCTATGTCCATCGTAGCTAAGATTTCTATCCAACCGTGAGGCTCAAATTTCTCATCTGGAAATACTATAGGTGCATAAGTTGGGTCTTGAAGAGTTCCTGGATGTTGTATATGTATATGTATATGTATATGTATATGTATATGTATATGTATATGTATATGTGTATGTATCTGTATATGTATCTGTATCTTTATCTGTATCTATGTCTATATTTGTATCTATATCTTTACCTGTATCTGTAACTGTATCTGTATTTGTATCTGTATCTCTATCTCTATCTGTATATGTATATGTATATGTATATGTATATGTATATGTATATGTATATGTATATGTATATGTATATGTATATGTATATGTATATGTATATGTATATGTATATGTATATGTATATGTATATGTATATGTATATGTATATGTATATGTATATGTATATGTATATGTATATGTATATGTATATGTATATTGTATATGTATATGCATATGTATATGTATATGTATATGCATATGCATATGTATATGTATATGTATATGTATATGTATATGTATATGTATATGTATATGTATATGTATATGTATATGTATATGTATATGTATATGTATATGTATGTGTATATGTATATGTATATGTATATGTATATGTATGTGTATCTGTATATGTATATGTATATGTATATGTATATGTATATGTATATGTATATGTATATGTATATGTATATGCATATGCATATGTATATGGATATGTATATGCATATGGATATGTATATGCATATGGATATGTATATGCATATGGATATGTATATGTATATGTATATGTATATGTATATGTATATGTATATGTATATGCATATGCATATGTATATGCATATGCATATGTATATGCATATGCATATGTATATGGATATGTATATGCATATGTATATGTATATGTACATGTATATGTATATGGATATGCATATGTATATGTACATGTATATGCTTATGCATATGTATATGTATATGTATACGCATATGTATATGTATATGTACATGTATATGTATATGGATATGTATATGTATATGTATATGTATATGTATATGTATATGTATATGTATATGTATATGTATAAGTATATGTATATGTATATGTATATGTATATGTATATGTATATGTATATGTATATGTATATGTATATGTATATGTATATGTATATGTATATGTATATGTATATGTATATGTATATGTATATGTATATGTATATGTATATGTATATGTATATGTATATGTATATGTATATGTATATGTATATGTATGTGTATATGTATGTGTATATGTATGTGTATATGTATGTGTATATGTATGTGTATGTGTATGTGTATATGTATATGTATATGTATATGTATATGTATATGTATATGTATATGTATATGTATATGTATATGTATATGTATATGTATATGTATATGTATATGTATATGTATATGTATATGTATATGTATATGTATATGTATATGTATATGTATATGTATATGTATATGTATATGTATATGTATATGTATATGTATATGTATATGTATATGTATATGTATATGTATATGTATATGTATATGTATATGTATATGTATATGTATATGTATATGTATATGTATATGTATATGTATATGTATATGTATATGTATATGTATATGTATATGTATATGTATATGTATATGTATATGTATATGTATATGTATATGTATATGTATATGTATATGTATATGCATATGCATATGTATATGTATATGGATATGTATATGTATATGTATATGTATATGCATATGCATATGTATATGTATATGTATATGTATATGTATATGTATATGTATATGTATATGTATATGTATATGTATATGTATATGTATATGTATATGTATATGTATATGTATATGTATATGTATATGTATATGTATATGTATATGTATATGTATATGTATATGCATATGTATGTATATGTATATGTAGATGTAGATGTAGATGTATATGTATATGTATATGTATATGTATATGCATATGTATATGTATATGTATATGTATATGTATATGTATATGTATATGTATATGTATATGTATATGTATATGTATATGTATATGTATATGTATATGTATATGTATATGTATATGTATATGTATATGTATATGTATATGTATATGTATATGTATATGTATATGTATATGTATATGTATATGTATATGTATATGTATATGTATATGTATATGTATATGTGTATGTATATGTATATGTATATGTGTATGTATATGTATATGTATATGTATATGTATATGTATATGTATATGTATATGTATATGTATATGTATATGTATATGTATATGTATATGTATATTAATCACATCAACAGCTCGCCCTCAATCCTAAGATGCTTGAATCTTGAATCCTTCAAGATTTCTTTCAATCCAATCATTGATTTGAATCTATTTAATTTGCTTCCATCCAAGGCCTTTGTCATCATATATGCATATTGTTGATGAGTTGACACATATGAGAGTTGAATCTCTTTGTTCATAATATTGTCTCTGATGTAATGATGATGAACTTGTATATGTTTAGTTCTAGCATGATAGATTGGGTCAGCAGCAGGATGTAATGAGATAATATTTTCTCCAAATATATGTCGAGTTGAAGTTTTCAACCTCGTAAATCAGAATATAAGGTTCTAATCCACATAGCTTCTTCTGTAGCATTTGCAAGTCCTCTATATGCAGCTTCTGTTGATGAAAGAGCAACTATGTGTTGTTTTTTTGAAGACCATAAGATCAATTTTGTACCTACAAAAGTAAGTTATCCAAAGGTGCTTCTCCTATCATCTTTAGAGCCTGCCCAGTCTGCATCAGAGAAATGTTTAATATTTATATCAGATGTACATGGATAGTATATTCTTTCATTGATTGTTCCCTTCAAATACTTGAGGATTCTCTTGGGTGCTTCCATATGAGGCTTCCTTGGAATGTGCATGAACTAACTCAACACACTTACTCCATAACAAATATCTACTCTAGTTATTGTGGCATAATTTAAACTTCCAACTAGGCTTTGATAGCTAGTTACATCTTCAATTAGCTCACCTTCATGAGAACTTAACTTCAAATTTACCTCCATGGGTGTACCCGCAACCTTTGTATTCTCCATTTTGAATTTAGAGAGCATATCTCCAATGTATATCCTTTGTGTGAGGAGCATACCTTTCTCTGTATATACCACTTCCAAATGTAGGAAGTATGTGAGCAAACTAAGATCGTTGATCTTGAACTCCTCCTTCATTTGTGCTTTAATCCTTCTGATTCCTTTTGCATCATCTCTTGTAATGATTATAACATCCACATATACACATAGGTATATGACCCATGAATGATTCTTCTTAATGAAAAGGGAATTATTTGTCTTTCTTACATTAAAAACTTTATCTTGTAAGTAAGTAGCAAGTCTATGATTCCAAGCCATTACGAAAAAAGGTGAACCCTGCTTGGGCCTTTTATCTTAAGGAGTGATTAGTGATGGACCAATTAGAAGAGGGTGGTGGCCACAGTCTATACCCTATAAAATACTAGGCTGAAGGGGGAAGAGGGGACAAGATTCCTCTATGTTCAGGGTTGTCTTCTAGAGAGAGAAGAAATCTCGTAATCAGGTTGGGCCCAAAAATTCAAAATTTTTAAAAAGTTGTAAAACTCATCATAATACCTTTAAATGACCTCCATATCACTTTTTAGGGTCAAAAGTGCTATTTTTGACGTCTAATTCAAAATCCGTGCATGTTTTTGAGCTAAAAAAGTGACTTTTTTCAAAATAACTCAAAAAACTCTACTTTCCCTCTTCAAACTCCCATTTTCATACCCAAAACCCAAAAAGTCATATTTTTCACCTCTACCATACCATACAACAGAAGCGTTGTTTCTCCTCCTACCATTCTCTCAACTTCTGCAGCGATGACAACAACTCTTACTCCCATGGAAACCTCTAGAGCTCGTAGGAGACCAAAAGACGAAGTTCACACAATGACGTGCCACAACATCAAAACAATGGAAGGAAGTTGGCTACCACAAGAGTTTTGCAAAGGTTCATGGGTGTACATGCAAACATCTGGACTTGGTCCTCATCGTGTTCGAGATCCTAGAAATTTGGATCTTCATTGGAAAGGTAAGCTCTTTGGCTTCAAGCAACAAACACATGGTGGGATGGTTGTTATTGTACAACATGTCTTCACAGTTTCAACCATGAAGTTAGAAAACTCCAATAGAATTAGATATCCAATCCATTGTGAATATTTCTATTTTTTCAATGCTTCATGGTGTTAAATGTCTTAATTACTCATCTCATATGTTTTTCTTTGTCATAGTCATATTTCCTTCTAGTTTAGTGGAAGAGCAACCACTTCATAGTCTTATAGGAACTTTCAAAGCATTACATGTAGACATTGGGGCATTAGTGTTTCTAGATGTACCTCCTGCTAAACTTATTCGTGAAAGGATCTTCTTTTACACTCACAAGTACATTGTTCCTTCTACAGATGGTGAATATGGAAGGTTGGAGATTATCAAAGTTGATTCGCTTCTTAGTTTGGAGTGTCCAAAACCTGATTTTTGGTCCATATCATCTTTCAAGCGTAAGATGGTCATGGACATACACAACTCTTTGAAATTCACACGAGTGTCTAGATCAATAGGTCTTCATTGGACTCTACCAATCCATTGCTTTGTTTTCATATTTCAAGGCATTCCTTTTGTAGAAACTCCTACAATGTTCCTATGTAAAGATATTACATACGAGGTAGTAGAAGCTTTGTTAGGGGAAAACTGGGGTTATGTAGAAGGATTGTCAAAAGGGGATAGATATCATTGTAGAATTGGTGACACAGGTATAGGGTTTTGCTATTTAAAACATCGCACCTCTTTGTACATTAGATTTTATTATGATCATTGGATGTGTAAACTAGGAGAGTGGATACCTTTGCAAAGCTAAAAGGGATCTTTAGCTTCATTTGAAATTAATGTGAAGTTACCAAACAATGATATGGAGGTGGTTTTAGTTAATTAACACTAGAACTTGGCCAACTTGAGAGAGCACTTACTTATCATGGGATATGATGATCTTCATGATTTCAAATTTCGAATACGAGGGAACAAGGTAAGAGTTGTATTCCATATATACATATAGATATATATATATATATAAATCTTATTCTATCATTACTGTTCATGATTTCAAAATGTTTTACTCTTTTATGAATTGTCCACAGATTGCAAAGAGATTGGAAGACAAATTCAAGGTTCTTGTAGATTGGAGCATAGATGGACCTCAAAATTTCATTGTCATAGCTCTTTTTTGTAAAGATAGTGTGAAACCTGTAAACAAACCTATTTTTGCAATGAAAATATTTTCACATTTGCTTCAAGGATATTTTGGCCACATTCTACTTGTATCTGTACATTCTCAAGGTTTTTCTTGAAAGAGAATTCTTATTGCTTATTTTCTTTGATGTGATCTCAAATGTCAAAGTTTTCCTTTCCAAGACTCTTATGTTTTAATTTAAGGAAAAGTCACTTCTATGAGAAAGTGGGACTCATCACTTAAAAATTCTAGAAAAATTATAAATAGGAGTCCTCTCTCCTCATTTCTCACTTTTGCAACTACGTTGAGTGATAGAGCAATCTGCATTTGCAAGCTATGGCTTCCACCTCTGTACCTACTAAGAGCGCACACCACAAGTTTCTAGAATTTTTGGAGGATTCATATTATAAAGGTCAACATGACCTATATGATCTTCTCTCCAAGGTTCCTAACCTCCATGGAGCCGTGCAAATGAATGCTGATGCTTTGGAGGAGCTACTTTGTTAGCTCAGAAAATGGTTGGTTTTGGTGCACTAACATGCTTCCATTTTGCAGATTATATGTCGATTGCAGGTATCTGGCAAGGAAAGATGCTGGTCGATAACAATTGACTTCAATTAATATGGCTTGGGGGAAGGTGTTGCTGAAAGAAAAGAGATGTGGTGGCAATGGGATCAAGACCAATTCAGTCAGAATGGTTGATGTTGCTAAAGCTTTGTCTCGTCCTCTTGCATATACCACCAAGTTCTTTGGATGTGAGCTAGGTGCACAATCCAAATTTGATGAGAAAACAGGGATATCCATCTTGAATGGGGCTCATGACACTGCAAAGCTAGCTGGATTGCTGGAAAACTTCATAAAAAAAAGTATGTGCAGTGCTATGGCTGTGGCATTCCTGAGACGGAAATAGTTATCACAAAGAGTCAACTCATAACTTTGAAATGTGCAGCATGTGGTCATGTATCCGATGTTGATATGCGTGACAAGCTTATTACGTCCATTTTAAAGAACCCTACAGAGCAGAAAAAGAAGGGTTCTGATAAAAAAGGCATGCGGAGAACAGTAAAAGAGAGGATAAAGGAAGGTTAAGCAATAGATGAAGAAATGAGATGGATGAAGAAAGAGAGCAAGAAAAAGAAAAGCCAAAAATCTGTTCCATTCCGTTTTTTTCTGGACAAACACATTAAAGAGAAAAAGGACAAGGATTCTGAAGGGGGGGGAATGCAGAAATGGCTATCGCGCAGAGTTGTGAGCTATGGATGACAGAGAGTGAGGCCGTTTTCTTCCACTATCGGTTACTGAAGGGAGCTTTTTGGACCTTCCTGCTACTGCTTTGTTGTTGCAGCCACATCATACTTGATGTTATGAACTGAAGAATACATTATTCGAGGGATGTCTATGAGTGAAGCTCATTATTATGCGCACTATCGTGTAGAAGGGAGAGATACCAAAAGGATCCGCTCTAGAAGAGGCGCATCGATGACAAGAGGGGGGCTCTCTGGTTTTTTTAGGCAGGTACTGGTGGATACTACATAGCATACGAAGGAGGCAGCGGACGGGAGTCGGAAGGCATCAAAGGGGAGATGTGTTGCAGGGGCGCTGAAAAGAGGAAGTTCTGTAGCAGACTTAAAGAGAATAGAGGAAGAAGGGAGCTGTCCAGTCACAGAACGGAAATCGCAATTGTCAGAACAATTAATATAGCTTCAATGGTGTAGATTCTGTATGTTTGCTCTTTTATACATCAAGAAGAAGAACAGCGCGGAAAGAAAAGAGCGATCCATTTTTTGCAGATCAGGGACACACAGATGAGTCATATGTTAACATCGAGAGAGATAAGGATCTCTCAACCATAGAGAGGGATATGCAGAGGTCAGGTTATCGAAGATGATTCAAGCACTCAAGACCTAACTCGCTTCAATACGCTGAAGGATGACACATCATTACATGCGACAATCATTTCATATTTGAGAAGGGAATTCTCCTTTCTCCCCTCGGAGGCTACCAACGATCACGTATAATTCCATTATCAAGCGCAGAGAACAAGTCAAAGAGGACATAAAAATGTACTGGTTCCGTTCGACATATGAATCTGTGCAATCATTTGAAACCTGGCTATATCTCATTTGGTAAGTTCTTTTTAAACTCTGATTTACGTTCTACTCAAGGTGTTAAGGTTACATTCACTGAGAGGAGTGACTGAGTATTAATCAGGGATGTTGAAAAATCTGAGTTTAATTTTGACCAGAACTACTTCTTTTGATGTTGTTCTTGATTGCGCAACCATTCCCTAAGATCTAATCTATACAACGATAATTATAAGTCGCTAACTTTTTAGGAGTTAAGCAGTACTCGTCAATAATATGTTTGTAATAATGTATGGCTGCATTATATTTCAACTGTCTTGTTTATGAGGAAAAATGATACAAATTTCAATGCATACTTTTTCAGCGATTAAAAACCATGGAGGTAGGATCGTCATCAAGGACAAATAGGATGCTTTTTTATTATTTTCAACTCTTTTTCGAAAATTTCTCTTAGTTCGTTGAGCAGGATGTGCAGGATATTTTTGGGCAGCATCACACAATGTGGGCTCATCCATGAATATTAAACTATATGCGCATACCATACGGTGTATGATCTGATCTATTTATCAACAACCTTGTTCATGACTACAGCCCCTATCTTATGTGCGACTTCTTTTGTTATGTCTACTTCAAAGGCTTGATGTGATAACAGACGCAAAGACTTGGGGGAAGAGAACGTTATTTATGAAGGATTGAGATAGACTCACGATCCAAATTCTATTGGAATTATGGAATGAGTGGAATTGGGTAATATGAAACCAAAGCATATGCGAAGGGATATTAGGATATACATACTTGTTATGGCGAGAGTTGATTTATAGGAACTGAGTTGAATAGTAGAGGAGCTACATCCTTTTGCAACAACAAAAGTTGGACACTTGTGGCTTTCCTTGTATTTAAGATATCGTATCGAAGTAATTGCACCTTATGTATGTCTCGAATGGCATGTTTTAGTTGGACCCTTCTTAGCTAACATAAATTCGGGGCAAGTGAATCCAGATCTCATAGAAACGGAGGAAGGAAAAGAAGTGGGAGATGAGAGTGAGGTTGCTAGAAATTGAGTCGGAGGAGAAGAAGGATTGGAGGTTTGAATGAAAAGAGTGAGAAACGAGTCGTGAAGGAGTGAGTGTAATAGAGTAAGTAAATAGAAAGTGTGTGCGCATGAGGAAGAGGGTGCTTCCAAGAGCCAACCTCGGGAATGGATATCACACTGCATAGGCATTCGGGTTTTTTTTCTCATTTTCCCTCTATAGTTACATTTGAGTCTGATTGTGGGCTTAGGGGAGTGCGTATATGCCAATTCCAAGTGTTTTTAGGCACAGTATAAGTGTACTCCTACATCTATTCCTTGGGGTTAGGAGGCTAAACATTTGGTGCGTTTTCCGGGAAGCATATGAACTAGTACATATACAAAGGAAGGATTCCTCGAGGGATAATTGTGGGCTCTAGGTAATCCAAGTGGACCGATTGCGAGGGGTTTGAGCAAAATACAGGCTTCCACAATCATCTTTTTCCTTGGACTCAGAGGCTATCATTTTGGTGCGTTTGCCGGGAAACGCTTGGCACGTCTCTATAAGAGAGTGCCATAGGTTCGCCTAGCGCCACACGTTGGCCGAGCTTGCGGACTCCAGATCTAGTACATGAGCGAGGGGAGCTCATCCTCAGGAGCAACACAAACGCAAAGAGAGGAACGCGCTCAGAGAAGAGCCCTTGAAAGAGAAAGGAGAAGGTGGGAACCGCCAGGTGAGTGGACCTCGATTAGCTCGAAGAAATCAGCCAAAAACGGGTACTCCCGTAGGAGAGTCGCGCATCAAGTGCGAAAGTTTGAAGGAGGGATCCTGAGGCCACGTGTGCTAAATTTCTGGGATCGAAGTGATATTGACATCACACCTCTATTCGAAATGGCTCAGCGGATTTCGGTTCACTTGGGGGACTTCACCAAGTTTTCAGGTGCCTAGGACGAAGATCCAGATAGTTTTATCCAGCTGTTTGAGGTTACTTGTGAGGCCAATGAGGTAGTTGATCAGGGTCAAAGGTTGAGGATTTTTCCGGCTATTCTTCGTGATGAGGCAGCCAATTGGTATGGGAATTTGACACCACAAGAGCGTGGAACTTATCAGATGCTCAAGGAAGCCTTCTTGGCAAAGTTTCGACGACAAGGCTTCCAAGATAGATTGGCCCAACAAATGGATTATTTGCGACAAGGAGTCAATGAGAGCATCGATAACTACATTCAGGGAATGGAAACCTTGGTAAGAAAGATGGGCGCAAATGCCCCGAACGATGAGACATTGAAACGAAGGTTCATTTCGGGATTGAGAGATCCTACGGCACAGCAGCATATCAGCCTGACAAGGCCGACAACTTTAATAGATGCTAAGGAACAAGCAAGGCTTTGGGAGGAAGTACAATTATGCCAACAGAGGAAGATGGAGCTCTTATACGAGCCAATGGGAGGCCCAGGAAATATTCCAATAAAAGATCCGGGCCAAGGAAGTCCCGCATTGATGACCCCAGCTTTTGTAGCTGCCACTAGCACGCCAGGCGAGGTAAAGCCTGCGCTAACCGAAGAGCGAATATTGGAGTTGGTCGCACAAGCTATAAAAGCTGTCACAATGACCCAGGAAACATACACAGTAAAACCAGAGGTGACTACAAACCCCAATCAAGTGTTTCAATCAAACACATGGTGTGGAAAGTGCCACGGTTACGGCCATTTGGCTTCAGAATGCCCTACAGTCTCGAGGGTATTCACAGATAGATCACCTCCTAGAATGCGTTGCACTTTTTGTGGAAGGACAAATCACACGGAGGATTGATGTTACAACAAGAGAGCCTATGAAGAGAGGACCATGAAATCGGGAGATACAAGAGAGAGACCTTACACGGGATTGCCCGCTCAAAGTGTCCCACCTACATCTCGTTGGGAAAACAGACCTACTTATGGATATGGTGCTCAGGGTCAAGGAGGAGACTATCCAAGAGGAGCCACGCGTGATCAAAGAAGAGATGGTCCAATCCAGTGCTGGAGATGCCATGGCTTTGGCCATACTCAATCTAGGTGTCCAAACGAAAAGAAACCAATTGATTATACCCCACTATGTAGGTACTGTAGTGGAGAGGGCCACTTTGATGAAGATTGTCCAAAACGAAGAGCTGCCGCCGGCAAGGAAAAAGGACCAATAGGGTCCTCGAATTATGTTGACACTCAGATGCCTTCCACAACGAGAGCTCAAGAGCAAGTTCCTACGATCGGAGTAGTGTTCAAGACACCGAACCCTCAAGAAGGCTCTAGCTCGTCAATGCACTTTGTGGATGCTTACGAGGCCAAGAAACCACATAAAGAGCCAACTGTGGCAGTAGTCACAAGGACTCAAGAGTATTCAAAGAAGCATCCGGAAGGCGAAAGCGAAAAAGCTAGCCAGGAGAAGATAACCGAACAGGGAGAGGTAGAGAACCAAGTTGGAGGATTTGATGAGCAGCAAGAGTTTGAGGATGGGGAAGAGATTAAGATCCTTCCACCAGTGACCAAGGAGTTTGTGCCAGGCATAGCACCATTCCCTGAAAGATTAAGAGCTCCGAAGTATAGGAAGGAAAAACAGAGTTTGGAGGAAGTGGACATTGTAAAATTGCTCGCGGACACGGAAGTCACGTTGGACATTGGCACATTGCTAAAATGTTCACCTGCTTATAGGAAACAATTCTACAACGAATATATTAAGAAGCCGAGGAAAGCTTGAGATAAAAAGAGACAAGATAAAGATGTCCAAGGGATCATTCAAAGTATTACGACGCAAATTGATTCGAATGCTCCAACTATGACGGTCGAGATTAAAGGGTATGCAGTCCCTGGTGCTCAGTTAGATAGTGGAGCCGCAGTCAACTTGATGACTGAGTTCATGATGAAAGCTTTGGGCCTCAACCACATGGAAGAGACGCCGATGTCTTTGAGAATGGCGGATCAAACACAAGTAAAGCCTGCGGGCCTTTTGAAGAATGTAAGCACAGTTGTGGGCGGTCTAGAGTTTAAGGTTGATTATCTGATAGTAAGACCGAGGACCTCAGAGGCTACTTTCTCGATCCTACTTGGACGGCCATGGCTGGTGCAAGCCGAATGTGTGCATGACTGGCGCACAGGATTTATTTCAATAGGGCCAAAGTCTGATCGGATTCAATTACAAGTATCCCCACCCTCGAGAAACAAGAAGAAAACAATATATCGTGTGATGCCACTTGGATTATGCAATGCGCCGGCCACATTCCAGAGAGCAATGATAGCTGCATATCAAGACTATTTGCAGGATTGGATGGAGATATTCCTCGATGATTTTGCAATCAGAGGCAATGATGAAAACATGATGGAGAGGATCGAAGCTATTTTAAGAAGAAGCATCGAAAAAGGCATCGCATTAAATCCTGAAAAGTGTACATTTGGAGTACGAAGAGGATTGCTTTTGGGACATGTTATTTCCAAAAAGGAATCGCGGTTGACGAGGATAAAGTGGAAAAAATTGGACAACTTCCACCTCCACAAAACTTGCGGCAACTCAGAGGATTCTTGGGGCATGCTAATTATTATTGACGATTTATATTAAATTTTGCATCAATAGCAGCACCGCTGACGAATCTTTTGAGGAAAGACCAACAATACCAATGGACTGGAGAGTGTCAAGTTGCATTCGAATTGATAAAAAATAAATTGATAAATGCACCGATTTTGGTAGCACCTGACTGGACGAAAGAATTTCATGTGCATACCGACGCTTCTCATACTGCGGTTGGAGCAGTGCTATGCCAAGCCGATGAAAAGAAGTTGGACCACCCTATTTATTACGCGAGTCGCAACTTGAATAGCACTGAGAGGAACTACACGACTACAGAGAAGGAATGCCTCTCGATGATCTTTGCGCTAAACAAGTATCGGCATTACCTGATGGGAAAGCATTTCACGTTTTATGTGGATCATGAAGCCCTAAAGTATATCATTAATAAACCCGAGCTATCAGGGCGATGGATGAGGTGGATGCTACTTCTCCAAGAATTTCAGTTCACAGTGGTAACCAGACCAGGCAAAGCGCACATATTGGCTGATCATTTATCTCGAATTGTTAATGAGGAGCCAATCTCTGGTGTGCTGGACGATGCTCCTGATGGGCATCTATTCTGGGTTGATGCTAAAGTACCTTGGTATGCCGACTTGGTGAACTTCTTATGCACCACTAAATATCCGCCAAGAGCAAGCAAGAGAGAGAAGCAAAAACTGTTAGCATTGGCGAAGCACCATAGCATCATTGGTGGGCAGCTCTATCGATATTTTGTACATGAAAGCATTTATCGGAGGTGTCTCGAGGAAGAAGAAGCAGCCCTAGTTTTGAGGGCATTGCATGATGAACCCTGCGGTGGGCATTTTGCTGGTGAACTAACGGCAAGAAAGGTTTTATTGGCCGGGTATTGGTGGCCAACGCTGTTCAAAGACTCTCATGCATACTGTAAGAAATGCGACAGATGCCAAAGAATGGGAAAACCAACATTAGCACATGCGGCTCCTCTTACGCCGGTGCTGGCTCTTAAGCCGTGTGAGAAATGGGGAATTGATTTTGTGGGGCCTATTGATCCTCCCTCAAGACGTCGGTCTAATAGGTATATTTTGGTCTGCACTGACTATGTTACCAAGTGGGTAGAAGCCAAAGCTCTGAAGACTGACCGAGCTATTGATGTAGCTAAATTTTTGTACGAACAAATCATCACTCGATTCGGATGCCCGTTGGAAATAGTGAGTGATAGAGGAACCCATTTTGTCAACGAACTGATCTAAGAATTAATGGAATTATATAAGATCAAACATAGAAAAAGCACTCCATATTATCCGAGGGCAAATGGACAAGTGGAGGTCACCAACAAGGTTCTTGAACAGATTCTGACAAAGACAGTAGCTGTGCATAGGCGAGACTGGGATGAGAGACTTTTGGAAGCATTGTGGGCATATAGAACATCCTACCGAGTGACAACTAAGAGCACTCCATTCTCCCTAGTATATGGCGAGGAAGCCATCTTTCCCATCGAAAAAGAAGTGTCGACATTAAGAGTGGCCATCGAGGCCAGGCTGGGAGAGGAAGAGTCATTAAAGGAGAGGTACGTACAATTGGTCAAGCTAGAAGAAAAGAGGCTTATTGCACAACAAAGTCTGGAAGCTATTCAAAGAAGACGTAAGGAGAGGCATGACAAGAATCTCAAGACCTATGCGATTCAAGAAGGGGATTTGGTACTAGTCTATGATAGTAAATATTATAAATTCCCGGGGAAGTTACAGACAAGATGGGCAGGACCATTTAAGGTGGTGGAACTCAATTCCAATGGTTCCATGCAAATTCAAGATTTAGGAGAAGAATGTGCTCCCGTGAAGGTTAACGCGCTTCGAGTTAAACCATATTTCAAGTGATATTAACATGGGAGAAGCTAGATAACATCCAACGGAAGGACATAGTAGACTCCTTGTACATACATATATAGTTATATATATATATATGCGCATATGTTAGTTATGATTTTTGTTGTCATAAATATTATCTTGTGCTAGCTCAAGAATTTTGGACTTCTAATATTTTTGTGTTATGCAGAGACTGTTAGGAGCTAAGTAACAAAATGGCAGACCAAATAACGCAACTCTATTTGTACGAGCTAAGGATATATTTCTCGGACCAAACATTCGCCCGAATGGACATAGATGTCGACGACTTTGAGACGAAATATGATGTAGAGGAAGCGCATTGGCTGGTATGCTTTATAAACCAGGGTTTGGGTGTTGCATTTTACATTGAGTGTTTTGAGGAATACCTGACTCGACATGTAGGATGGGCGGGAGATCGATATTACTATTTCGATCCTTCTAGGGAAATGCCTAATGAGGAAAACGATATCACTTGGGCTTGGGCAGATGTGTTAACGATAGGAAGCGATGACGAAGCTCCTGAAGCTGAGCCTGACTCGCGCTAGGGAAGTCGTTGGGATGCGGGTATGATGTGAGGCTACATGAGATATCCCGGAGACTCACATTCTAGGACACCTAAGGATAGGTATACAAGGGACTAAGGCATAGCCGGCTGTAGTTATCAAGTGAAGAGTCAAATCAGTGAATACATATGTAGTGTCTGTAATTGAGAGAATGGAGTGAAGAGGTGGTTGATCTGTCAAAGGCTAGAGTGTATATGTTTGCATGCATGTGTGGGAAAAGTGGAAAAGTCCCTTTCTTCCTCTCCCTAATTCTCAGGACTTGGGTGAACTAATTAACTATGAAAAAATGAAGAGAAAGAAAAGAAAGAAAAAATATTGTGTTGTTGTGATCGTACCAATGCGCTATGGTGGGCTAGTAGGTGGGTGGATTTATCCTAGCCGGGTGGTTAGGACCACGAGCTGCAGCTAGTTTCGCCATAGGCTTGGGATGTATATGTTTGTGTCATAGCTACGCGCCATAACGGGTTGGTAGGTAAGTGGAACCATTGTGGCCGGGCGGTCACAACCATGAGCCGTATCCAGCTTCGTTATGGGCTAGCTGATATATGTTATGTGTTATCATTGTGTGTTTGTGTGTTGTGCGCTGCATTGCATTGGTAGATGGGTGGAATCAACCTGATCGGGTGGTCAGGTCCACGAATCGCATCCAGCGACAATGTAGGCCAACGTGTGATTAAAATAAAATTTACCTATGAAATTATTCCCCACTCCTGAGGGGGAGAGAGAGAGAGGAGAGGGCGATGATCGCCTGGAAGGGAACGTTATTTGCTTGTGTGATTGGTATGTGATAGCTTGTGACAGATCAGCTCACTTTGAATCAACATTCTTGAAGGCGCGGAGACTCTATATGTACTTACGGATGAGGCTTTAGCGAGGTAATGCAACGGGGTTGCTTTATAACTTGTGTGCTCTATTTGAGGGTTTTCCAGTATGTGGGATCCTCCAGGGTTTTTATGTAGGTCTTGACTTGTACTCGAATCTCGATGGTTTTTGTGGGATGACGATGGGGATTCTTAGGGAGTGTCTAGTCATGGAATAATTGTACATAGCGAATAGTAGGTGCAATAATGGGGTATGCATTTTGGGTATGTAGCATCTCCTGTTGAATTCATTTCAGTTGTTGTTGTTATTTCGATATTTCCGTTTCAGTTTTTTGGCAATGACAGTTGCATGTGTAAAACATGGAAAGGTATGCATGAGTTATTTTGGTTGAGACTATGTCCATAATGGTATGCATGAGCAATTTGATGTATGTTGGAATGGGAATTGCATATATGTGCATGTCCTTGGATCATTTGGAAGTGACTGATTTGTATGTATTCATGAATGATTTTTTGAGCACTAATAGCTTCAATGAGTGCAGGTCCACTTGGAATGATGGCTCGATGAAAAGGTATGCAAATCAATTGTAAATTGACATGTTCATGGTTGTTTGAATTTTATTGTAGCAAGAATGGCTCGTCGAGGACGACTTCACAAATAAGAAGAGGGGAGTATGTTAGCTCAGAAAATGGTTGGTTTTGGTGCACTAAC
Organism: Ceratopteris richardii; assembly: GCA_020310875.1. NCBI lineage: Eukaryota > Viridiplantae > Streptophyta > Polypodiopsida > Polypodiales > Pteridaceae > Ceratopteris > Ceratopteris richardii. The sequence continues at coordinate 58,139,382 of CM035428.1, forward strand.
ATGCTTCCATTTTGCAGATTATATGTCGATTGCAGGTATCTGGCAAGGAAAGATGCTGGTCGATAACAATTGACTTCAATTAATATGGCTTGGGGGCAGGTGTTGCTGAAAGAAAAGAGATGTGGTGGCAATGGGATCAAGACCAATTCAGTCAGAATGGTTGATGTTGCTAAAGCTTTGTCTCGTCCTCTTGCATATACCACCAAGTTCTTTGGATGTGAGCTAGGTGCACAATCCAAATTTGATGAGAAAACAGGGATATCCATCTTGAATGGGGCTCATGACACTGCAAAGCTAGCTGGATTGCTGGAAAGCTTCATAAAAAAAAGTATGTGCAGTGCTATGGCTGTGGCAATCCTGAGACGGAAATAGTTATCACAAAGAGTCAACTCATAACTCTGAAATGTGCAGCATGTGGTCATGTATCCGATGTTGATATGCGTGACAAGCTTATTACGTCCATTTTAAAGAACCCTACAGAGCAGAAAAAGAAGGGTTCTGATAAAAAAAGGCATGCGGAGGACAGAAAAAGAGAGGATAAAGGAAGGTTAAGCAATAGATGAAGAAATGAGATGGATGAAGAAAGAGAGCAAGAAAAAGAAAAGCCAAAAATTTGTTCCATTTCGTTTTTTTCTAGACAAACACATTAAAGAGAAAAAGGACAAGGATTTTGAAGGGGAGGGGAATGCAGAAATGGCTATCGCGCAGAGTTGTGAGCTATGCATGACAGAGAGTGAGGCCGTTTTCTTCCACTATCGGTTACTGAAGGGAGCTTTTTGGACCTTCCTGCTACTGCTTTGTTGCTGCAGCCACATCATACTTGATGTTATGAACTGAAGAATACATTATTCGAGGGATGTCTATGAGTGAAGCTCATTATTATGCGCACTATCGTGTAGAAGGGAGAGATACCAAAAGGATCCGCTCTAGAAGAGGCGCATCGATGACGAGAGGGGGGCTCTCTGGTTTTTTTAGGCAGGTACTGGTGGATACTACATAGCATACGAAGGAGGCAGCGGACGGGAGTCGGAAGGCATCAAAGGGGAGATCTGTTGCAGGGGCGCTGAAAAGAGGAAGTTCTGTAGCAGACTTAAAGAGAATAGAGGAAGAAGGGAGTTGTCCAGTCACAGAACGGAAATCGCAATCGTCAGAACAATTAATATAGCTTCAATGGTGTAGATTGTGTATGTTTGCTCTTTTATACATCAAGAAGAAGAAGAGCGCGGAAAGAAAAGAGCAATCCATTTTTTGCAGATCAGGGACACATAGACGAGTCATATGTTAACATCGAGAGAGATAAGGATCTCTCAACCATAGAGAGGGATATGCAGAGGTCAGGTTATCGAAGATGATTCAAGCACTCAAGACCTAACTCGATTCAATACGCTGAAGGATGACACATCATTACAGGCGACAATCATTTCATATTTGAGAAGGGAATTCTCCTTTCTCCCCTCGGAGGCTACCAACGATCACGTATAATTCCATTATCAAGCGCAGAGAACAAGTCAAAGAGGACAGAAAAATGTACTGGTTCCGTTCGACATATGAATCTGTGCAATCATTTGAAACCTGGCTATATCTCATTTGGTAAGTTCTTTTTAAACTCTGATTTACGTTCTACTCAAGGTGTTAAGGTTACATTCACTGAGAGGAGTGACTGAGTATTAATCAGGGATGCTGAAAAATCAGAGTTTAATTTTGACCAGAACTACTTCTTTTGATGTTGTTCTTGATTGCGCAACCATTCCCTAAGATCTGATCTGTACAACGACAATTATAAGTCGCTAACTTTTTAGGAGTTAAGCAGTACTCGTCAATAATATGTTTGTAATAATGTATGGCTGCATTATATTTCAATTGTCTTGTTTATGAGGAAAAATGATACAAATTTCAATGCATACTTTTTCAGCGATTAAAAACCATGGAGGTAGGATCGTCATCAAGGACAAATAGGATGCTTTTTTATTATTTTCAACTCTTTTTCAAAAATTTCTCTTAGTTCATTGAGCAGGATGTGCAGGATATTTTTGGGCAGCATCACACAATGTGGGCTCATCCATGAATATTAAACTATATGCGCATACCATACGGTGTATGATCTGATCTATTTATCAACAACCTTGTTCATGACTACAGCCCCTATCTTATGTGCGACTTCTTTTGTTATGTCTACTTCAAAGGCTTGATGTGATAACAGACGCAAAGACTTGGGGGAAGAGAACGTTATTTATGAAGGATTGAGATAGACTCACGATCCAAATTCTATTGGAATTATGGAATGAGTGGAATTGGGTAATATGAAACCAAAGCATATGCGAAGGGATATTAGGATATACATACTTGTTATGGGGAGAGTTGATTTATAGGAACTGAGTTGAATAGTAGAGGAGCTACATCCTTTTGCAACAACAAAAGTTGGACACTTGTGGCTTTCCTTGTATTTAAGATATCGTATCGAAGTTATTGCACCTTATGTATGTCTCGAATGGCATGTTTTAGTTGGACCCTTCTTAGCTAACATAAATTCGGGGCAAGTGAATCCAGATCTCATAGAAACGGAGGAAGGAAAAGAAGTGGGAGATGAGAGTGAGGTTGCTAGAAATTGAGTCGAAGGAGAAGAAGGATTGGAGGTTCGAATGAAAAGAGTGAGAAACGAGTCGTGAAGGAGTGAGTGTAATAGATTAAGTAAATAGAAAGTGTGTGCGCATGAGGAAGAGGGTGCTTCCGAGAGCCAACCTCGGGAATGGATATCACATTGCATAGGCATTCGGGTTTTTTTTCTCATTTTCCCTCTATAGTTACATTTGAGTCTGATTGTGGGCTTAGGGGAGTGCGTATATGCCAATTCCAAGTGTTTTTAGGCACAGTATAAGTGTACTCCTACATCTATTCCTTGGGGTTAGGAGGCTAAACATTTGGTGCGTTTTCCGGGAAGCATATGAACTAGTACATATACAAAGGAAGGATTCCTCGAGGGATAATTGTGGGCTCTAGGTAATCCAAGTGGACCGATTGCGAGGGGTTTGAGCAAAATACAAGCTTCCACAATCATCTTTTTCCTTGGACTCAGAGGCTATCATACTTCAATATATGCAAGTTCATATATTGTGTTTCTCCATCAAAATACTACAATATGATGGAACCTGGGTTCCATGTGACCTTCTCACCTACATTCACAAAGGTGATGAGGCATTGGAAAACGATTGAAACGGTTCCAGGTAATTGCAAAGGAAGCAGGGCACCTTCTTGATGAAACTGTGCCACTTATAAGGAGATTGAATAGGAAACGCAAGATGGGTGCAAAATATTTATCATTCATTGCTGCCACAATTTTCTTTGTGAATGAGGAACCAGAATCAATTCCTCATGAGATCCCTCATCTTCTTACAGGTGGTTTTGTCAATGATAAAAAGAAACCACCTCAAGAACCCTTGAATCTCCTATTAGAGAGAGAAGCTATTGAGAAAACTTATCCTCTTGGTGTGGATGATCAGTTGAAAGAAGTGCCTAAGCCATCCACCTCTTCGGAGCCAAAAGCGACTATTCCAGAGGTGGAGATTGAAACTTTTTCAGTGGTTCTTGTCGAGGGACAAGAATATTTGTTTTTACATGATGTAGAGAAGGCATTCTGGCTATGGCTTGATGAATGCCTAAGTTTGTTTTGTACTTTTTCAGAGTGTCCTTTAAATAGTACCTCTGACTTGTTGGAGAAAAAGTGTTTGCCATTTGGTGACTCAGTGGCCGACACAATAAAATTGGTTTGCAATGGCATACTTACAAGTGAACATCAACATATCACAAAAGAACAATTTAGTAATGCACAAGAAAGGATATTGGAATCAGAGGTTCCCGCCTCACTAGTAATCGAGTAGAGTGGGATGTCCCACTCCAGCATTAATTTACATCTTCAAGAGAGAGTTCAAGATGTAAGTGTCTTCAATTCATGTCATTCATTCTTACAACCACATGCAGCTACTAATCATAAAACTTTGTGTAGGAGGTGATTGAAGTCGACAAGTTTGCAACAAGGAGTGGAGGTGATCGAGTGGCTCATGGAGATGGCTCATCCCTTGCAAACTACATTGGGAAACTTCCCAAAGAACATTTTGTAATTATCCATGAAGAGTTCAATCCTCAGGGCCACTTCATGATGTGGTGTCTAAAGGCAAATTGCTTTGTTTATCAACCATTACGCAGGGGAGTAATTGTATCTTTTTAGTTAAGAAATCCCTTGTAACTACAACCTTAGGTTCCAACTTCCGTGGAAAGGTCTTAGGTCAAATAGGTATATCTCTAGGTCTAGGAGTTAGAAATGTTGATGAAATAGCAACCTCAATTTTGACTTACACCCTACCCATTGGCTTTGGAGTGTCGAAAGAGAGTCATTGAGAAACTCAAAGCCAATTGATGTAAACAATTGAATTAATATCAAATTTTCACTTTGCTTTATTTACAATTGTCTCAAGTCTTTGTTTTTTAGTATATTATTTGAAATTCTTTTGGCCTTGCATGTAATGTATTGAGCATGACTTCTTTACTCTCATGTAAGGTCATCTAGGGCATTGGGAGACCAAATAAAGCCCTACCACAGAAACATTGTCTCCCAATGCCCTAGATGACCTTACATGAGAGTAAAAATACACTAAATGCATGTTTCCAAGAATGAAAATTTCCTAAGTTTCAAAATGGTGTGCTCATATGTTTCAAAGATATGTTTTTCATGTATGTATTTGGAAATTCATAGTTCAAGGTATAGGGAGGTCAAAAGTTGTCCATCTTCACTCCTCATGAACTAGTTTTACTCTTCATGACCCTTGATGTGAAAATATGGTCTTTTAACAAAGAAATAGGCCCTGCCACAGAAACGCGGGAGAAGGCCCTATAAAACATTTGCAGGGTCTTCTCTCGTGTTTCTATGGTAGGGCTTGGTTTTAGCATTAAATCAATATACAATGACCAAAATGACAAGATAAGAAAACAATCACTGATATATGAGATATTATCATAAGAAAACACATGGAAATATATAATGACTGCTCCTGTTTCATTCTAAATAATGAGATTATAAAGAGAATGGAGGAGAAGTGCTCATGTTTCATTGAAAATGGCAATATTTACAAAAAATCTCTTGTCTGTAGAGATCAGTTACAAAACTTAGCTACGATCACCCCTAATTCTCCTAGCTAACTGTATGTCCTTCGGTTGTATAGTGACTCGATTAGCATGGATGGCACACAGGTTGGAATCCTCGAGCATTGATATCAAATATGCTTCAGTTCCCTCTTGTAAATCTTCTAAAGCTAGAGCTTGCATCCTTAACCCTACACAATACCTTTGTAACTCTTCTTTAAACACCCTTGCAAAGGGTTTCTAGGTATCTAAAGCTCAGCTGTCTTTTGATAGTGCCTTATCTCTGCAAATGCCTTCGTATATCTTCTTCTTCGTTGTAGTGCTCTAGCTTGTGGTGGTGATTGTCTTCGTTGGACATTTTCATGTGGTCTTGGTTGGGCTGGTCTACCACGGGGTTGAAAGGCTTTCTTCTTATGTTGCACGCGTCTTGAGCTTTCTCCTTGTTCATGATGTTGTTGCTGGCTTTGCTCCCTCTCTTGATCATTTGGTATGGCCCCCTGATTTGTTGGTAGACTCTTTCCCGCTATAGTAACCCTATGATTTGCAGGTACTTCTTGGTTAACCCATGGTGGCATTGTTTGAATCTCCTCACTTGATTCTGAACATTGTTGAGACACATCCTCATGCGATTCATCAGAATCATCATCAGAAACTACCTCTCTGTGAGCACACTCCTTCACCCTTGTCTTTGTTGGTCTCTTTGGTTACCACCATGACACCCAATCGAATTAAGCAACTCTTCCAATTTTTTGATGGCTTGTACAGATTTATCAATTGGCTTCATGGAAAATGCATATTCTATGTGGAGCTTCAATAATCTATCAAATATTCTCATGAAAGCATGCAATGTGCAAAAGTGAACATTAACTAATGGAAATGGAATAATGGGATTCCAATCTTTATCTAATGTGTCATGGTTAGGTATTTCTAACATTGGACACCTTAACAAAGGTCTATCCCATTTCGTGGAAGTAGGTGCATCTATGTATGCATCTAAGCTAGATAGTATTTTTTGTTGTCCCTTTGTTACTTTATAGCCTCGTGCACAAAATGGACATGGATAACGAGCATATGCACCTTGCTTGCAACCTAACATGCATTTGATAGTTTTTAAATCCCCACCCAAGTGCCAATCTATCTCAAAATCACCAAAGTTTTCTATGTTGAGCTTTGCACCATGAATTTGAGAAACTATTACCTTAGTGATCCATGGAGTCCTACTAAAAATCCATGAAAGAACAGCATTGGATTCTTTAGGTACTTCAATAGCACCACAAAAAACCTATTTCAATGCACATATGAAAGATAAAGGCTTAAAAGACAGTGACTTAGTCCTAGTGTATACGCTGAAACAACATGCACGAAAATTAGGAAAGCAAGGTTGTGGATGTATGATCATTAACAGACTCTCGACAAGTGGAGCAGTACAATTAGCCATCCTAGAAGGAGACATAATGCCTAATTACATTAGTGGTTGTGGATTCAATCTTTATCAGGAACCTCTTACTGAGGATATGCTTAGAAGACTCACATTAGCAAAGAAGCGAAAGGTGGAAGAAAAGAGCGTGCGAAAGCTCAGGCAAAAGCTATAGAACGCATCAAGCGCATGAAACTAAGAAGACAAGGACTAGGGAGAGAACATTATAACCATCTAGAAACAACACCCAAATACCCCATGGCCATGTGTCAAGCAAAGTCAAATGCTCATCCTAGCATAGTGGATAGGAGACCATTCATTACAGTTAGGCTAGAGCACGACAACCCTTGCCATGAGCTCAGGGCTCTAATTGATTCAGGTGTCGCAACTAGTGCAATTAGATGGTCCCACTACAAGGGCTTAGGGATAGAAATGCGGCCAATTGAGGCATACCTCATAGGGCTAGGAGGCATGGAAACCCCTTGCATGGGCGAGGTGGACCTTCCTATCTTCATACATGAAGTGACCATGACAGTGAAGCTCCTAGTGTGCCATGATGATGACCTGATAGAACCCCTAATCCTTGGTCAAGATTAGCTATACGATCACTCAGTACCCCTTAGAAATATCTTCACCCGTCGACACCACAACATCCAATATCACCTTTTGTTCCTCAGTAGAAGCATATCACCCACTCAACAACCCTTAGGAAATGGATACCGAAATGTATCCAGAAGCCTCCTCATGACCCATTGTCTAACACTACCCCCATCCCAAATAACCAACCCGTTTGTAATAATTCTTTCACAATTGAACTTTGTATAAACTCAACCACACTAACCCAACATCACTTATAATAACATCTCATCAACCAATGTATGCACTATCTAAAGCATGTAGGTTTCTAGAGACCTGCATTAGTTTTGCAAAACTAATTCCATAAACCACCTCACAACACTTGGCTACATGGGTTACACATTGGCTATGGAAAGGGATTGTAGTCTCACTTTAATGGGATCATGATTAATTTCCATACTAATGTGCTAATCTTTTGTAGAAGATCTCCTCCACCTTCGCATCACTCATCATGCAGACAGAAGGACCATCTAAGGTTGGCCCCAGTGCACCTGTGGTCAATGTTGGCAACTTACTGGCGGAGCCACATCCTACGTCACAACCACTAGAGTTTCAAGGCTTTCCAAGACCAATGTCGATTGATGATCCTCCTATGGGATACACCAAAAAAGTTCACCATAATTCTCATTGGTTCCAAGGTCTAGCAGGACCTTTGGCAGATATAGACTTTATTTTTGATGCCACACTGACTTTTGACAATATTAAGTGTGGAAAGTATCAATTTTTCTCTAGAGAATTTGAGGCACTTCAAAATTCAGAAGAGTGAAAGCACGTTTGGGCTAGAGCAAGTTTTACGAAATATTCCACTGACCCATTGCCCAAACCTGATTTTTATAGGTGCGACTATCTGGCAAATACACTACATGCCTTTGAGAATAAGGACTTGCTTAGGACTTTCATTCTTCCATCATTGGTAAATGACTCCCCTTACAAGAAGTTTTATCTTTCAAAAGATCTCATTAGGGCAGCAATTAAGATCCACGGAACTCACACGTCAATAGAGCGAGAAAGGCTAATTCTAGAGCCGATGAAGCGTGGTGATGTTGTGAAATGAGAAGACATTTCGGCCATTACACCGGAACTCTCTAAGCGGTTACACATATGTCTCCAACAGTTTGCATTCCCAGCTTAGGATCATTTCACTATTCCTCACAAGCGTATTTGGTTTGGATTATACTTAGCTTGTAATGGGCCCCAAACCATAGATCTGGATAGTTGGATTATTGAGCAGTTGTATTTAGCTCAGCAGAGATGGGAAAGAAAACATGTCATTCATGGCCATTGTTCTCTGACTCGAATTGTTTACATGTGTTTGGCATATGATTTGCCCATAGAACGCGCAATGACTAGCGAAGAATTAAAAGTGTTCAAAGGAATGACCAAAAATTCCAAGAAAGCTAGCAAGGGATGGGTAGGCAAATGCATGCACGGTTCTATCCCTTGTTTGCAAGTTCTAGAATCCCCGTCGTCTCAGCAATCCCCAAAACAATCACCAATGGAACCCCCTGCACCTGTACAACCCATCCGTATATGCCTATCATGATCTGTTATCACAGAAGGTACTACCAGTACGGTGACTTCTCAAACAACCACAATTCAAGAACCCACCACTATAGTAGGAGAATCTCCCACCACCATCGGTGCGGAAGCATTCAGTTTCCCTATACCCAACTTGGAGGTAGAATCAACAAACACCACCTTTGACTTTGAAATGCATGATGCTTTCTCTAGTGAACTCCAATTTTGAGAAGGGCAACTCTTCTCACAGGAGTATGAATGTCCTAGTTACCCAACCACACCTCATGATCAACCACAAGAGCAAGTAGTCTCCAGCTCGGAAGAAGAGAGGACATAAACTGACAATGAAGATGGTGGTGATGAAGCTAGTTAGGACGGCCACGACTCTCAAGAGGATGTGCAGGATGACACACAAGAACAGCAAACCGAGGCACAAGGTGACACAAGTACACACGAAGATGACACGTTTGAAGTGGCTTCCTACACTTTGGCAATCAAGAAACTATATCGCGCTATGTAGGTAGTCTGGTCACGTAGATAACTCTCAGAAGAAGAAAGTCAAGTGATTTTAGAACAGGAACTTGCTATAGGAGGATTCAAAGAGCCTTACATTCAAGGCTTTAGAGAATTTGTTAAATCAGTCGGAACCAATGAAGAACTTCCTTATTTGTAGAGGAAATCACTACCAAAGTTTGACCCACTATGAATCCATTTGCTATCCAAACCGGGTCAGTACATTTGCATACCAACAGATGCCCAATCTTTGCACCATGCCAGTGAAGCACGACTTATTCCAAAAGACCCTATTGAAGAAGCGACCATAGTCATCAACTCCCCAGCTCATCCTTCTACTGTAAATACCACTACCATCATCGAAGTACCCACCATTCCACCTGATCCTCTTTCACCTCCCACCCCTCTAGTCTCTTCTATACACCCTACTTCTCCTAGACCATCCATCTTCCTCGATGGTGCTGTAGCAGAAGCCCTAGTTTATCACCCCATCCTTTCCTTCCTTCCCCATCCCTCCAAGACCTCTATTCCCATTTCCCCCTCTAATGACCTTCTCACTTGTTTCACCTCCCCACCCCACTCTATTCCCGCTATCCTCCCCTCTCCACCAAGCAATACGAGAAACCCAACCTATAAATTATTCATTAACCTTTGTAAATCCTATATTCACACCCACTCATGCACCCACTATCACTCCACTCTTCACAGTCACTGCACTCAACACCACGTCCAATGACATGGACATCTCACCACCCACAGCACCACCACTCACCTCACCTCTTTCACCACCCCATTTAGGCACGACACACTTCTCCACGGTCACCATTGCATCCACCTTCCCATCCTTATTTCCCATTCCCCTTGCATCAACCCCCACACCCATAGCATCTTCACTCACTCCACCATTAATATTGTCACCCACAATCGACACCGCTTTTCATGAGATGTTTTCTTGCATGACACAAGTTCGAGATGAATTTGCATCTCTTGGGACCAACTACCAGATGCTACAACATACAACTGCAGATTTACAAGTGCAACTAAACTTGTTATCCATCGAGAATGCCTCCCTTAATGCACACTATCAAGAGCTATGCCAGGCCTACAATACCCTCAAACTAGAAAGTGAACAGAGGACACCATTACGGATATCGACAACCTTTTACGGGCCCAAACGATCAGAAATGTGATCCTCACTCAAAATATGGGACTGTTACGATGCCACCTCGTAGAGGCCAAAGAAGAGAATCAATGCTTGCAGGAACAAAACAGAGAAAACATTGAAGTAGCCTTAGATCAACCGGATGAACCTCTGAGTCCTAGCCACTTTAAAGCAGTGCCCTCTGAATCTATGAAGATATTATTGGAAGATCATGCTAGACTCTTAGAAGATTATGACAATATGAATGAAGCATATAAGAAGCTACAAGACGACCATAAAGTGCTACTGTTGCGCACATCGGCACATCAACCACCACGAGCTCCTGACGTCACACCTCTAGAGATCATAGAAGAACTAAAAAATTTATGTGCTCAAGTACTCACTCTTCAAGCTCAGATTGCTGTTTTCTTCAAGACAACCCCGTTTGATTCCCCAACTGAGAAAGAAACTGTGTCTATCCCTGTGGAGGAAACTTATGAAGAGGCCTCGGAGCACAACCCATCCCACGCAGATGTGTCACGGCTGAAGGCCAAGACACTTTCGAACTCCCTACTCCCACATGGATGAAGTCAGTAGAAGAACTTAGACAGACCCACTCAACACGGGTGGAGGCACAATTACATGCCATGGATATGATAGAGGAACACATTTTATAATCACCTTACTTCGCTCATTTGGCCTCTCAAAGCTATATCTCAGGTCATGAGCTTCAATATAAATCATATTTCATGCTAATGGTAGAATATCAATTGGTGATTGAAAAGGAGACGGGCAAGAAACGATCACATGCCACACAGTTCGAGCTTGACGACTTACCACTGATGGCACAGAGTGGTAAAATCTTTCAACCAACTTGGCGCCAAGAGTTGTTACAAACATATCCAAAAATGATGAGTACATGGGTCAATGCACCCTTGCATTTGAAGTATAACCTATGTTGGAGATCGATCCCAAAACGCCACTCCTGGAAGGCATTCGCAATCAAAGTTCAGAATAATAAGCAGTGCTAGGACATGCTTAATTATTCCTATTTCACTCCACCCCGTGGACCACCCATAGTCAGATACATGATGGCCACGATTCGCCACTGGCTCCCCCGCTTACACCGCATGGATGATGTTGCCGTACATATGACATTCAAAATATTTGACATGATGCAGACTGTATTTAAAATCTTCCATCGCGTCAAAGCACCGCACATTAATACCCCGGGATTCGAGCATGGTAATCAGGACTTAGCGTATGATATGAGCATGACAATATTTCTCCAGGTGTGCTATGCTTGGCACTGCCGAATCAAGTATTTATTGACCTGTTATAAGAAGACATTTGAAGAGATGTTTACAATCAGATTTTGGGAGTACCATTCTGAGGTTTTCATAAGTAGGCCCACACACCTACTTCAATTATTTGCATGTGAACAACTCGTGTACTCCACACACAACAAACTTTCACCACCAGATGAACCTTAGCCCATAGATTGGGAAAAACTGGAAGCTAATCTTGCAAGAGGTATTCACATTGCGAAGCACACCCTCACTCACGACCTCCTATAAAACTATATCTGACAGACCCTACAACAAGGTTCTGTTGAGGACGACAGACGTGAGAGGGAGGGGGTGTTGGCAGTAGCCAGAGGTAGAGACGATGAGGAAGCATGTAGAGGCGGATTATGACAAAGTAGTGGGAGGCATGCAATCTATTTTTTCAAAGAGATATGTTTTATAATACTTTTTCAAAGCTCTCAACATTGATTTTCATCACTCTTGTACCATATCTAACATAGAGCAACCACTTTTGTAATTACTAGCTCCATTTGTACAACCCGAGGAGTCCTTGAGCTTGAGGAGCTTAGGTAGAATGAGCATACCAATTTTGGTTATTTTTAGATCTCGTTTAGACCATCAAATAGTGCCTAGAACCTATTTTTTAACTATGTCGGACACTAGATGTGAAACTGGTCAAAACTAGTCAAAAAACTATAAAGAGAGCTAGAGAGCTCATTTTTAGGGAGATATATTATGAGCTAGTGTAGACATGTAGGAGTTAGTGAGAGCTTGAGCTTGTAAGAGTGTTCTTGAGTAATAGAATCTACTTTCAACCTTCCATTGTGTCTTGCTTCTCTTCCTTGTATGCGTGTATGTGTGTGTGCATCTCTATGCTTCTCACCTTCACTCTCACTACATCTTGTGTTCACGATCTTCATATCACTCCTATCTCTTCCACGGATTGATATTAAGGAGGTGGAGCTTCTTAAGGTGGTGCTTACCATTGTGCTAGAGCAACACTCATTGTAGTTATACTTTAGAGGATAGTGAACGAAATGCATTCGACATGGATATGGCACATATGGAGAAGGGGCATCAAAACTTTGAGCCAAAAACATTAGACCAAGGAGACTATAAAAATATCATCATACATATACAAAAAAGGGTTTGATGCTTATGTGTACCAAGATGGGTTGCACAAGTCATTAGACCTAGAAACTTAGAAATGCCCTTGAACATGTTGCCAATTGCATAGTTCAAGGATGGAATGAGTGAGGACAGACATGGATGTGTCTACATCTTTGTAAACAATCCAAATTATACTAATGATTGGCATAGTTCAAGGATGGAAGGTATGAGGATACACAAGGATGTGTCTACATCTTTGTAAACAATCCAAATTATACTAATGATTTACATCAGACTACTAAGAGAGTCTTCTAGAATAAAAAATGTAAAAATCGCCATACCTACAAATGCAAGAAAAAATGCTTCTTAGAGGATCCACACAATTATAGATCAACAACAAAGGGCTAGAGATAATCACCCTTCACCTAAAATTTTTTTATAAGAGAGGGAGGTAGTTGAAGATTTTCCACTTAGAGAAGAAATGATTCGCAAAATCAAACAAGGAACCTAGAAGAAGTGCTTGAAAACTAAATATGATGGCTCTAGTGATACACTTGATCATCTAGTAGAATAAAGATATAAGGGTTGAAGGAGGTAAGTTATTACACCACTAAGTTTCAAGGTTTTCGTAAAACTTTGATAGGGCCAAGTTTGTCTTAGTTTCAACCTCTCAACACAACTTGCATCTCTCTCTTACTTTTCAATTCCCAAGAATCACCTTTTCTTTTTCCATTTTAATTCAAGCAATCTCAATAATATTTACACATATCCAATAAGTGGGTTTCTTTGTCTTCATACACATGGACCCTAAATACCATGGAGAATTTTGGTGAGTCACCTCTTACCCAAGGTATCCCTCAAGCAACAGTTGGAGCTCTTGTGGCACGAACTTCAGGGCACCCAAAACAAGATCCGACAATGTGATGAAGTACTTTTGAAGATGCAATCTGAATAAGATAACCTTGCAAGGGTTGTAAAAGCTATTGTCTTTTCCCAATTTGATGGCATGATGTTGGAGAGATTTACTCTTCCGAGCATTGTCCATTACCATACTTGAAACGCTCTACTCTCTATGGATCGTCCTTCATTCTCAAGAATAACAATGGCTCTTTAGCATCCGAAACTCTTAATGATGAAATAAAAAGACTTGATGATATTGGTGACCATTGATGATCGAACTTCTCAACTTATGACCTTCATAAATATCTACATGTTTGGAATATTGCTATAATGAATGCTTGATAAGCATCTAGGCTCATGGCTAAGTCGTCATAGTTTTAATGATGAAGTCATTGTTCAAATCTTGCTTGTGATAAAATAAAAAGTAACTTTATTGTTCCCTTTTTAACTTTTCATTAGCCAAATTCAGGCCCATATTGCATATTTTAATTCTCTATAATTAGAGATTCTCAAAAAGGCAGAAAAAAACGATCGATTTTTCTTCCGATCATCTAAAATAGCGGATAAAGTTTTCAACGTTTGATCTCTAAATTTAGAGATCAAAGATTATAAAGGGAGGAAGGAGGCGAATCCACGATATTAAGGACGGTAATTGATGAATGACTTCAGGGAAGATATGTGCACAGAAGTTCTGAAGCAGATTCATGTTATTCTTCTGGCTAAGTTAAATGACGAATAAGGAGATTCGGTTAATGAGGACATGAGGATGCTCTGCGTTCTCTGTTATTATGATCTGATAAAAAGAATTACTGCGAAAACGCTGGCAGACATCACTCAACTATCAACTCTGAAGATATCTGACGACAATCGAAAGAACGAGTGGCATCTTCTCGAATATCGAGCAGAATTCAATGCATCTCTGATGGCTAACGCGCATACGTCTGTTATAGCATTGCATTGATCCAGTGTAAGAATTACAAGTATTCTGAGTAATTTATTGCTTATGATGGCAGCATCTGGTTCTAATTGCATACATTTTGAGATGCCTTGCACAGTTTGTTGTGTGCTTATACTCCAAAACATACTGTGTTCGAATTGTTTCACTTGCGCACTATTCTGATATGACACAAATCGCTATCGCTTCAATCGATCAACGTTCTAATAGATGATGCTATTCTCTGTGGCTATATCGGACAATTTCTCTGATGATTCGACAACTATCTGTGATCTTCATGAATTACACTCGCTTTCTATGTCGCACAGCTGTTTGATTCTCATTAAAGGACTAAGAGAATCGACTTCCATTCCGCTGTTGTGATCTGATATCTCTTGTGAGACTCTGCCATTGCAGCTTCCATTCCGTTTATGTCAAAACTCTTCGATTCTCAGTATTCACACGTTATCATCTTAAGTGTAGCGTCTTCTATTTGACGTTTAAATATTTTATATCTATTATAAATGTGGTTGATGACCAATTGAATTGATGTTTTAACATTAATCAACGAATGATGTTATAACATCTGTTGTTGCTTTCCGACTACCTTAGACTCTGCCAAACTTCTGTCGCTCAATTGAGTGGTCTAAGTTGATGAGCTCATTACAACACACAAGGACAACAATCCAAGGACAACAAATTGATTCTTTATGTTTGATGTAGTCAATTTCTTACACTAATGCACGGAAATGCAACACTCATATACTCTGCATTTATCAATTGTTTTTCTGTTCATTAAGCATCGATCTCTTAGATACACATGCAAATTCTTTTAATGAAAGGTATAACAACAGAAAGGAAATTTAATTAAGATATTTATCGACATCATCTTAGATGAATACAGTTAACTTTGAACGAATTACCTTAGAAATGGAAATGAATGCTTTTCATGAACCAAGGCTTGAGAAAGTGAAACATTCACTTACGTTTCTTTCATATCACTAAAAAGGTTTTCTTCGTGACCTAGAGAACTTCTAGAACTTGTATTTGTTTTTTACTTTCTATGAAGATATTTTCTATTACTTGAGTTTGCTAAAGTCACCTAGTGTGAACCATTGAACAAGGTGGTTGAGCTGATCCACGAACTGAGCGTTCCCGTACTTCCGACAACGCAATCCAAGATTGGTGTCAAAAACTAATAATTTCTATATTTTGAGGCTCGTAAGGATAGCCCTTTAGTCCTTTCATGGTTATCACAATTTGAGGATTTCTATAATGATGAATCATATATTGAAAGTGAAAAAGTAGGAAGGCTCAACGTTGGTGGAATGTCCTATGTCACATTGTAGATTGTTCGACTACATGGAGGGTTGACACTGTCACTACCTACATGGAGCAGTTCTAGCAAAATCTATTATTGATTTCGATGCTTGAAGATGTATCTCAGGATACCTTGCAGAGGAAATATGAAGATGGTTTGGAGATGTGAATCCAAGCCAAGCTTCACACAATATGGCCTACAACCCTCAATGAAGCTATCTCTTTTGCCTATGATGCAAAGAAGGAATTTTAGTCCATAACCAAGTTGATCCATCTACAACAATCGCATCCACGACCACTTTCTATTAAACCTACTTTTCTTATGAAGCGTTGTTGGAGTTATACGTCTACCGAAGCATGCGAACAACACAAGGAAGAAGAAGAAGCTTGGAGCACAACACACAATACTAAATGTATTACTAGAGAATGTACAGAGATAAGTATCCCATTAGGGCAGTAGGCTTATATACAAGCCGGAGAAAAAAACCTCCTAAAGAGGGAAAAAAGGTCCCCGATGGTCCTAGAGTGTTCACACACATCACTGCCTAAATATATCAACAAATCCCCCCTGGGAGTGATGCGGTGAACAAGTAATTGGCACTCATGTATAAGGAAGTACCAAGCTATGTGAAAATTGCTCCACAAAAGAAATTAAGCCCAAAGCCGCTTTATGGAAAGCTTCAAATTTCTCGCTAGGCAGAGCCTTCGTGAAAAGGTCTGCAATGTTCTCCTGCGTGGGCATATATGCCAAGCTAATCTCCCCAGCAGAGAACCTCTCCTTGACATAATGATAATGTACCTCAATGTTCTTAGTGCGAGCATGGAACACAGAGTTCCTCGCAACTGCCAATGTGCTCTGACTATCAGTGAAGATGGTGGCAGAAGATTGACCAATACCCAAATCAGCCATAAGGCATCTGAGCCACACACACTCAACAATAGTTGTGAAAGCTGTCCTATACTCAGCCTCACAACTGGAAGTGGCCACAGTAGGTTGCTTCTTGCTCAACCAAGATATACATGAGCTACCAAGCATGAAGCAAAAGCCACTAGTGGACACACAAGTGTCATAGCAACCAACCCAGCCTGAGTCAAAAAAAGCATGCAAATCTGGTGGTAGTGATCCCCCCTTGGGATAAAAAAACCCAAGTAGCCGAGTACCACTCAAGTAGCGAAAGATGCATTTAACCACCTGCCAATGCTTGACACCTGGGCAATGCATAAACGTGCTCATCTGTGAGACAACAAACTGAATATCTAGCCGAGTAATGCATAAGTAAATCAGGCATCCAACAGCCTGCTGATAGAGGACAACATCAAATGCATCTCCAACATCATGAAGACTCAAGCGTAAACCTGTCTCCATAGGAGTGGCAATAGGCTTACAGTCTTCAAGGCCAAAATGTTGCAAAAATGTGTCAATATATTTTGTTTGACACAAAGCCATTCCACCATCAACTTGCATAAACTGAATGCCCAAATAGTGATGCAAATGCGCCAAATCAGACATCTCAATTGAGGCATGCAAATCAGCCTTAAAATCAGCAATATGCTTCTCAATAGGAGCCGTGACCAGCATATCATCAACATAGACAACAATGAGCAGAAGCACATCATTAGCATGCTTAACATATAAGGTGCTTTCAGTTGGACTGTTCTTAAAACCATGTGCAATCAAATAGGCATGTATCTTCTCATACCAAGCATATGGTGCTTGCTTTAAACGATATAATGCCTTCTTTAACCTGCACACCTACTTTTCATGCCCTTTCTACACAAAGCCATGGGGCTGAAAAACATAAGCTTCTTCATGCAAGTCACCATTCAGAAATGCAGTTTTAATGTCCAACTGATGTACATTCATACCATGATGGGCTGCAAGTGCACAGATGCTCCGAACAGTAGTCATATGGCATGTAGGTGCAAAGGTCTCATCCAAATCAATGCCTCTTTCTTGTGCATAACCCTTTGCAACAAGCCTAGCCTTATACCTATCAAATGTTCCATTAGGATTATGCTTCAGCTTGTAAAACCACTTAGTGCCAATGGCCTTCTTGCGATGAGGCAAGTCACATAAAGACCAAGTACTGTTCTTCATTATAGCATCATATTTAGATTGCATAGCAGCCATCCAATTTTCTGAATTTTGTGCTTCGTCAAATGAAACAGGCTCATTCTCATCACAGAGACTAGATGCAGCCATAGCATAGCAATCTGATGCAAAAGAGGCACTATGAGAGCCTGATCGAGTACAATATGACAGAGGTGCATCTAATTTGTTATCACACAAAGTCTGCACCAGCCATTTTGGCATAGTTTTTGTCTCCTCAATGTCAGCTCTCTCATCAAGAAGTGCATCATTTAAATCTACATCAAAATTGGGATGATCTACATCATCACATGAAACTTGCAAAGGCTGACAAGTTGCCTCATTAGGACTAGCACTAGACTGTCCACCTGTAAAAAGAGGCAGCAAAGTATCATACATGTCTTTGGAGCTAACAGATTTCTCCTTAGTACATGAAAGCAATGGCTGAATAGCATCTTCCACAAAAACAACATCACGGCTAACCAGAATGCATTTAGTCTATGGATGATATAGACAATAGCCTTTACTTTCAGAATTGTACCTGATAAAAATATACTTTAGTGCTTTATCATCCAATTTTCTATGATGTTGTTCAGGCACTAATGCATATGCCAAACAACCAAAAATACGCAGATGTGCAACAGATGGTTTGCGATCATGCCAAGCCTTATATGGAGTGATAGACTATAGCGCTTTAGTGGGACACATGTTAAGTACATATGTTGCACACATGACAGCCTCAAGCCATAAACTATGTGGTAAATCCTGACTCTTGACCACACACTTCGTCATCTCCATGAGTGACCTGTTCTTTCATTCAGCAACTCCATTGTATTGAGGTGTATATGGCATTGTACACTGGTGTTTTATCCCATGTTCAGCCAGAAATGCATTAAAATCAGAAGACATATATTCCCCCCCTCGATCAGAACGGAGGGTGCCTGTTTTACATGCTGACAGATTTTCAGCCAAAACCAAAAACTGTTTGAAGCACATGAACACTTTGGACTTTGCCTTCAATGGATATACCCATGCATGCCTAGAAAAATCATCGATGAAAGTCACGAAGTAAAGATAATTTCCAAAAGAAGGTGTTGACATAGGAGCACAGACATCACTATGTACAAGCTGCAATTTTTGAGTAGCCCAAACTGAACCATCTTTTGGAAAGGAAGAATGCTACATTTTGCCCAAAATACAGCCTTCACAAACATGTTTTCCAGGTGCCTCAAGTTTGGGCAAAGAGGACACCATTTCAGATTTCTACAGACATAGCAAATTAGCAAAATTCAGATGACCAAAGCGTGCATGCCAAAGCTTTGCATCTGACATAGCCTAAGAATCATGTATTGCACATGCCAAATCGATTACAGATCTTTCATAGTACATTTGTCATCAACAAATTTCACAACCAAGCCAATCTTGGCTAATGTAGAAACTGATAACAGATTTTTCTTGATCCCTAGCACAAACAAAGCATCTGACAAAGTGAAATAACTACAATCAGCAGTAGTCAAAATGATCTTACCAACTCCCATAACAAGATAAGAGGAGTTGTTAGCGCATGTAACAGTTTTCCCTATAGGGGGAGGCTTGAGTGAAGAGAAGAAACTGCGCTGCGAGGTAATATGTTTGGTCCCCCACTGTCAAAGTACCAAACATCTGAGTCTACTGCAAACATGCACTGCTCATGAGAAGATGGGTCAAAATTGCAAACAGTAGTAAACGCCCATTCTTCTTCCTACACAAGATTAGCAGACTCTATTTTTGTGTAGAGGCTTCTGCAACAACCATTCCATCCTCTTTCTTCTTTGCCTCTTCAACAGCCAGTTTTGGATAGTTCTTTATGATATGATCATTCCCTTTACAGTACTTGCAAAACAATTTCTGCTTTTCTGATTTTTTTTCTCATCTTTATCTTGGTTCTTTGAATGTGCAGCATTTGTAGATTTCTGCTTACTAGTAGAAGAGCTCCATTTTCCTTTACCCTTCTGACTAGCGAGGAAAGCTTGATTTGCAACATGCATAATGGACATGTTCTACCTAGACTAATCTTCCTACAACAAAACAGAGACTAACTCCTCAAATGACAAGGCATTTGGATTGCCTTTCATCATCAACCGAAGAGTAGAAGCAAAACTCTGATATGAATCAGGAAGACCATTCAGAACGGTCTGCACAAGTGAGCTATCTGGTATAACCTCATCAGCTGAAATCAACTATTCCTTCAAGTCTTTCATCTTTGTTAGAAAACTATCCATAGAATCACCTCCATTCATATGATCACTCTCCAATTGTTTTCAGAGGTAAGCAATACGAGCCTCATTCCTAGCTTGGTACAATGTGATAAGTGTATCCCAAGCATCCTTAGCTATTCTGCAAGAGCGAATGTGAGGACTAATGGCACGTTTGACAGACAAAGTTATCAATGCATGTGCCTGAGCATCTCTGCCATCCCAAAAAAATTGCACTATAGTAGGTGCAACAGAAACCATAGCACAAATAGGAATATGCAGAATATCATCATCTTGGACACCTTCTACATCAGCTTCTGTACCTGTAGTTGTAACAGTTGTAGTTGTGATAGGACGTTTTTCAACACTCTACACAATGTTCCATAGTCCTTTTGCAACCAATACATGTCGCATCATATAAGCCCACAACAGGTAGTTGGTACCATCCAACTTATCCTCAACAGCCAACATACGAAATACATCACTGCTTTCATCCATGGCCGGTGACTAAAATACCTTGATGCAGAAAATTGACTGTATCTCAAAAAGTTGAACGGAACTGTCTAGACGAGTTCTACTAAACATGTAGTAGACTTCGAGATGCTTATACTAGCGAACCGAAACAAGTATATACCTTTGGTACAAAAAGACAAAATAGCATGCACAAGCACTGCGATAGTGCGTTTGGAGGTTGAAACGAGCGAATCTGAGACTGCAATCGGAGAGGTGTAGATGACGCCCTAGATGAAGCGGTGACCTGCTCTGATACAAATTGTTGGAGTTAGATGTCTACAGAAGTACGTGAACAGCACAAGGAAGAAGAAGAAGCTTGGAGCACAACACACAATACTGAATGTATTACTAGAGAATGTACAAAGATAAGTAGCCCATTAGGGCAATAGACATATATACAAGTCGGGGGAAAAAAACCTCCTAAAGAGGGAAAAAAGTGCCCCGACGGTCCTAGAGTGTTCACACACATCACTACCTAAATATATCAACAAGTGTAATTTTAATGCCCCATCTTATTCTAGTTTTTCATGTCCTCCACAATCTACTGCTCAGTTGCACCTGTTGTTTCATCTCTCCAACCTAACAAACCACCTACCTTGCAAGAAGTGACCATATATCACTTATTAGAATTGAGGTAAAACTAGACATACAAGAATGAAGTGTTGATTGCAACCCCTTCACATGAAACCAATTACAACTCATATGCATAATGTGCGGCTCGTCAATGAAGAAATTCCTCATGTTTGGATAGAGAAAGCATTGGTGAAGGACTTAATTACCTTGGGTAACAATATCTCTATTCATTCTTTACTTTGCATGCAGGGTACTATTAATAACTAATTGGTTAGCATTTTAAATGACCATGGTAGTTTGCATGATTTCATTTCACATTTAATAGTGCAAAAATTAAAATTAAAAATGTTTCCTTCCTTGTATAAAGTGAAAGCTACATTTCAAGGTAGTCATTATAATGTAACAAGAGAAGTGCATGACATTAAGATTAGCATAGACCCATATGTAGATACACAAACATTTTTAATTGCACCTTTGCAATCTTATGATGTTATACTTGGTATATCTTTCCATCATCATTATAACTCACACATTGACTATCATATACATACCTTTAACTTTGAATTTAAAGGTAAAATCATTCCTTTGTTTACATGGCATGATTTCTAGCCATTTCCATTGATTGGTCATTCTCAAGTAAAACGTGCATTTAGGAAAGGATACAATTCATGCATTGTTTTTGTCAATGTCATAAATGATTATACTCATAAACTTTGTAATGCACATAGAACCTACATGACTAATTATAAGGATTTTTTTTAATGTCTGATCATCCCTCTGAACTATCACCATCTTGAGGATCCTTTGACCATAGCATAGAATTAATTCCTTGTAGTTCTCCTCCTCATAAAGTGCCTTATAGGAATGGACCAGTACACCAAAAGGAAATAGGAAACCAAGTTAAAGACTTACTCCACAAAGGACTTATAAGGTCTAGTTCTTTCCCATTTGGAGCACTAGTTCTCTTAGTAGAGAATAAGAATAAGACTTATCAAATGTGCAATGATTATAGGTCTCTTAACAAGATGACAATAAAGAATAGATACCCTATTGCTCAAATAGATGATCTCTTAGATAAACTACGAGGAGCTCATGTCTTTATTAAAATTGATCTCAAATCGGGTTGACATCTAATGATATTTTTAAGACTGCTTTTAGGACTCAAACCTACCATTATGAGTTTATGGTAATGCCCTTTGGACTTACCAATGCTCTTGTTACACTTTCCTAAATGATGAATAACATTTTTCTTGATTACCAAGCTTTTGTTCTTGCATTCTTTGATGGTATACTTGTTTGTAGTAAGAATGATAGTGAGCACGAAAAACATCTCAAAATAGTTTTTCATTTGCTATGAGAGAACACACTTTATGCTAATCTTGAAAAGAGACATTTCTTTAAATCTAAGCTAGAATATCTTGGACATATTATTTCAAGTGAAGGCATGCATGTTGATCCAAAAAATATTAAAGTTATAATAGAATGGCCTACACCTCAACCAATCAATGATGTTCATTCTTTTCTTGGATTGGATAGTTTCTATACAAAGTTTGTTTGAAATTTTTCTTATTTAGCATTGCCTCTTACCTTATTATTGAAAAAGAAAATAAAATTTGCATGGGGAATTACCCCACAACAATCCTTTGAAAAACTCAAACATGCACTTTCACATGCACCTGTTTTATAGTTACCTAATTTTTTACAACCATTTCATGTCTTTACTGATGCTAGTGGTTAAGGAAAAGGTGCTATTTTAATGCAAAATGATCATTCCATTGCATTTGAGATAATCGAAAGCTTAAACCCATAGAAAAGATTTATAGTACAGATGATAAACAATTGTTAGCAGTTGTGCATGTTTTTTGGATTTGGAAACACTATCTTATGGGTTCATAGGTATTAATCAAAATCGATCAACAAGCCATTAAGTATTTATTTAATCAACCATTAATCTTTGATCGACATCTTAATTAGGCTTCATTTATCCAAATTTTTCAGCCCATGATCCAATATGAGCCTAGGAAAGCTAATGTCATAGCCGATGCTCTTAGCGGTTTTCCTTCACATGTTGTTTTGCATAATATTTATGTTGTCCAAATTCATTCTTTTCAAGTAATGATTTCCACTTATGCATCTTATTTGTATTTTTCACATGCATGGCATGACTTCAACAATTGTGCATCTTTACCTGATGAATATAGTATACATTTCATCATGGTTTGCTTTATTTTCAACATAGATTATGTATTATATAAGATTTTAAAGATTATGTAATAAATGAAATGCATGAACCATCTTACATTGGTCATAGAGGCATATAGAGCACCACTTTTGCTTGCAAAGATTTCTTCTTTTGGCCCCACATGGAAAAAGATATCACATAGTATGTTTCTCAGTGCATTGTATATCAACGTGCAAAACATCATCATGGTAAAGCATTTGGATTGTTGATGACACTTCCCACTTCGAATGAACCATGGGAACAAATTTCTTTGGATTTTGTCACTAGTCTTTCTATCACTTAATCACATAATGATATGATTTGAATGATAGTTGACTGGTTTAGTAAATATGCATATTTCATTCCTTATAGAAAAACATTTTTCACTCCTCAAGCTGCCAAATTATTCATTAAGTGTATTTTTCCACATCATGGTTTTCTTGAAGTAATGTTGTCTGATCGTGATGTTCATTTTTAAAATCATTTTTGGGTTTTCTTATTTCAACATTTTGGTTCTAAAATAGATTTTATCTCTGCATTGCATCTCGAAAGTAATGGACAAAGTAAGTCTACAGATAGTACTATTCTTGATTTATTGCATTGTTATTCATTAGAGAGTCCCACTAATTGGGATGACAAGGTGCCATTACTTTAGTTTGATTACAGTAACACCACACACACCACTACTGGTTGTGCACCTTTTGCAATTATTTATGGTAAAAGCTTCCCACTCCCATGTCACTCAGTCAAACTAATATTCTGATGGTTGATTTGTATCGCTCAAGATCACATTCCTATTGGAGTTAGACGTTTGCAGAAGGACGTGAACATCACAAGGAAGAAGAAGAAGCTTGGAGCACAACACATAATACTAAATGTATTACCACTAGAATGTAGAAAGATAAGTAACTGTTAGGGCTATAGGCATATATACAAGCCGAGGAAAAAGACCTCCTAAAGAGGGAAAAAAGGTACCCTGGTGGTCCTAGTGTGTTCACACACATCCTCTACCTAAATATATCAACAAATCCCCCCTGGGAGTGATGCGATGAGCAAGAAGCTGGCACTCATGTATAAGGAAGTGCCAAGCTATGTGGAATCAATCCACAAAAGCAAGTAAGCCCAAAGCTGTGCAGAAAGCTTCAAACTTCTCCCTAGGTAGAGCCTTCATGAAAAGGTCTACAATGTTCTCTTGTGTGGGCGCATATGCCAAGCTGATCTCTCCAATAGAGAACCTCTCCCTGACATAATGATAATGCACCTCAATGTGCTTAGTGTGAGCATGGAACATAGGGTTCCTCGCAGTTGCAAATGTGCTTTGATTTTCAGTGAAGATGGTGGTGGCAGAAGACTGACAACCACCCAAATCAGCCATAAGGCATCTAAGCCACACACACTCAACAGGCGTTGTGAAAGTTTCCCTATACTCAACCTCACAACTAGAAGTGGCCGCAGTAGGCTACTTCTTGCTCAGCCAAGATATGCATGAGCTACCAAGCATGAAGCAAAAACCACTAATGGACACACGAGTGTTATAGTAACTAGCCCAGTCAAAGTCAAAAAAAGCATGTAAGTCTGGCGGTAGTGATCCCCCCTTGGGATAAAACAATCCAAGTAGACGAGTACCACTCAAGTAGCAAAAGATACGCTTAACTACATGCCAATGCTTGACTCCTCAGCAATGCATAAACCCGCTCATCTGTGAGACAAGAAACTAAATATCTCACTGAGTAATGCATACATAAATCAAGCATCCAATAGCCTGCTGATAGAGAACAACATAAAATGCATCTCCAACATCATGAAGACTCAATCATAAACCTCTCCCCATAGGAGTGGCAATATGTTTACAATCCTCAAGGCCAAAATGCTGCAATAATGTGTCAATATATTTCGTTTGATACAAAGTCATTCCACCATCAACATGCATAAACGGAATGCCCAAATAATGATGCAAATGGCCCAAATCAGACATCTCAAATGAGGCATGCAAATGAGCTTTAAAATCAGCAATATGCTTCTCATGAGAACCAGTGAGCAGTATGTCATCAACATACACAACAATGATCAGAAGTACATCATTAGCACGCTTAGGATAAAAGGTGCTTTGAGTTGGACTGTTTTGAAAACCATTTCCAATTAGATAGGCATGTATCTTTTCATACCAAGCATGTGGTGCTTGCTTTAAACCATATAATGCCTTCTTTAACTTGCACATTTGGTTTTCATGTCCGTTCTGCACAAAGCCACGGGGCTGAAAAACATACACTCCTTCATGCAAGTCACCATTCAAAAATGTTGTTTTAATGTCCAATTGATGTACATTCCAACCATGATGAGCTTCAAGTGCACACATGCTATGAACAGTATTCATTCGACAAGTAGGAGCAAAGGTCTCATCAAAATCAATGCCTATTTCCTATGCATAACCCTTTGCAACAAGCCTAGCCCTATACCTGTCAACTGTTCCATCACACTTACACTTAAGCTTGTATACCCACTTAGTGCCAATCGCCTTCTTGCCAAGAGGCAAGTCACACAAAGACCAAGTACCATTTTTCATGATAGCATCATATTCAGATTGCATTGCAGCCATCCAATGCTCAAAATTTTGTGCTTCATTTCAATCTCATCACAAAGACTATAGGCAGACATACCATAGCAATCTGATGCAAAAGAGGAACTACGACAGCCTAAACGAGTATAGTAGGACAAAGGTGCATCTAATTTGTTGTTATGCGAAGTCTGCACTAGCCATTTTGGCATACTTTTTGCCTCTGCAATATCAGCTCTCTCATCAAGCATCATGCAAATCTGCATCAGAAATGGAATGATCTGCATCATCACATGAAACCTATAGAGTCTTAGAAGTTGCCTCAATAGGACTAGCACTAGATTGTCCACCTGTAAAAAGAGGCAGCAAAGTATCATACATGTCTTTGGAGCTAATAGATGTCTCCTTCGTACATGAAAGTAAAGGCTGAATAGCATCTTCCACAAAAACAACATCACGGCTAACCAAAATGTGTTTAGTCTATGGATGATACAAATGATATCCTTTGCTTTCAGAATTGTACCCAACAAAAATACATTTTACTACTTTATCATCTAATTTTTTTAATGTTGTTCAGGCACTAATGCATATGCCAGATAACGAAAAACACACAGATGAGCAACAGATGGTTTGCAACCATGCCAATATGGAGTGATAGACTACAGTGCTTTACTGGGGCACCTATTAAGTACATATGCTGCACACATGACAAGCTCAAGCTAGAAACTATGTGGTAAAGATTGACTCTTGACCATACACCTTGCCATCTCTATGAGTGATCTATTCTTTTGTTCAACAACTCCATTCTGTTGAGCTGTATACGTCACTGTACACTGATGTTTTATCCCACGTTCAACCAAAAATGCATTAAATTCAAAAGACATATATTCCCCCTCTCGATCAAAACGGAGGGTGCCTATTTTACATGCTGAGAGATTTTCAGCCAAAACCAAAAACTGTTTGAAGCACATGAACACTTCAGAATTTGCTTTCAATGGATATATCCATGCATGCCTAGAAAAATCATCAATTAAAGTCACGAAGTAAAGATAGTTTCCAAAAGAGGGTGTCTGCATAGGACCATAGACATCACTATGAACAAGCTGCAATTTTTTAGTACACTCGAACTGAACCATCTTTTGGAAAGGAGGAACATTGCAGATGACCAAAGCGTGCATGCCAACGTTTTGCATCTAACATAGCCTGAGAATCATGTACTGCACATCCTGAATCATTCATATACTTTTCATAGTCTATGATCTTATACAACCCATGACATAAAATGCCAGAAGAAATAATCATGTTGCCATTTGACATATGATGAAGTGTATATCTGTTATCAACAAATTTCACAACCAAGCCCATCTTGGCTAATGCTGAAACTGATAACAGATTTTTCTTGATCCCTGGCACAAATAAAGCATCCGACAAAGTGAAAGAACTATCATGATAGGATAAGGGGAGTTGTTAGTGCATGTGACAATATTCCCTATAGGGGCAGGCTCAAGTGAAGTGAAGAAACTGCGTTGTGAGGTAATATGCTTGGTTGCCCCACTATCAAAATACCAAACATCTGAGTCTACTCCAGAGATACACTGCTCATGAGAAGATGGATCAAAACTGCAAACAGTATTAAACACCCACTCTTCATTCTACACAAGATTTGTAGACTCTATTTTTGGTGTAGAGGCCTCTATAAGAACCATTCCACCCTCTTTTTTCTTTGCCTCTTTTGCAGCCAATTTTGGATAGTTCTTTATGATATGATAGTTTCCTTTACAATACTTACAAAAGAATTTTTGGTTTTGTGATTTCTTCTCATCTTTGTCTTCCTTCTTCAAATGTGCAACATTTGCATATTTTCTGCTTACTAGTAGATGAGATCCATTTACCTTTGCCCTTTGGACTAGTCAAGAAAGCTTGATTTTCAACACACATAATGGATTTGTGCTACCTAGACTGATCGTTCGGTAACAGAATAGAGAGTAACTCCTCAAATGTAAAGGCATTTGGATTGCCTTTCATCATCAAACGAAGAGTAGAAGCAAAACTTTGATATGAATCAGGAAGACCATTCAGAACGATTTGCACAAGTGAGCTATCTGGTATAACTTCATCAACAAAAATTAACTGTTTGTTCAAGTCTTTGATCTTTGTTAGAAAACTCTCCATAGAATCTACCTACATTCATATGCTCACTCTCCAACTGTTTTTGGAGGTAAGCAACACGAGCCTCATTCCTAGCCTATACAATGTGGTAAGTGTATACCAATCATCCTTAGCTATTCTGCAAGAGTGAATGTGAGAAATAAGGGCATGTTTAATAGAAAAGGCTATTGATGCATGTGCCTTAGCATCTTTGCCATCCCAACGAATTTCCTCTGCAGTAGGTGCAACAAAAATCATAGCATGAATAGGAATTTGAAGAATATTAGCATCTTCAACGCCATCTACATTGGCTTTAATACCTGTATTTGTAGGTGTAATAGGATGTTTTTCAACACCCTACACAATGTTCCAAAATCGTTTTGCAACCAATACATGCCGCATCATATAAGCCCACAATGGGTAATTGGTACCATCCAACTTATCGTCAATAGCCAACATACAAAATACATCACTACTTTCGTCCATGGACACTGACTAAAGTATCCTGATGCAGAAAAATGACTATATCTAAAAAAGTTGAAGAGAACTACCCTAACGAGTTTTGCTAAACTTGTAGCAGAATTTGAGACGCTTATATTGGAAAACCAAAACCTGTATATATCTTTGGCACACAAAGACAAAATAGCATACACAAGCACTGTGATAGTGCGGTCAAAGGCCAAAACGAGCTCAAATCATGATTTCGGCACCACACAGTGAAGTTATTTTGATCTCGTATTCACCTTGAGTGTGCTCACCAAATTTCGTGCGATTCTGAGACTGTGACCGGGGGGTGTCGACTACACCCTAGATGAAGTGGTGACCTGCTCTAATACCAATTGTTGGAGTTAGACGTCTGTGGAAGCACGTGAACAGCACAAGGAAGAAGAAGAAGCTTAGAGCACAAGACACAATACTGAATGTATTACCACTAGAATGTACAAAGATAAGTAACCCATTAGGGCTATAGGCATATATACAAGCCGAGGGAAAAAAGCTCCTAAAGAGGGAACAAAGTGCCTCGGCGGTCCTAATGTGTTCATGCACATCACTACCTAAATATCAACAATTTCTATCCTTCACGATGTTCATGAGCACATTAGGAAATGTCAAGAATATTATACATGTAATGTCAATACAAAATGATTAGCCAAGGAACTTAAGGAAATGATCTTATATGGTTACATATTATTAAAAGATGTGTGAAAAATATTTTTTTGCATTCTAAAATTAAACTTGCATCATGCTATTATGGCATTTTGCATTATTCAAAAAATTGATGATGATTCCTTCATATTAGATATACCCTCTAATTGGAATATACATAACTCTTTTCATATTATTTTACTTGAACCACTTAAAGACAGTTTACCACTCACTCCACTTAAAGACAATTTACCACTCACTCCACTTAACGACAGTTTACCATTCACTCCACTTCTTTAATTGAAGAACAATGTGAAATCTTGGTTCTTGAGAAAATAATTTATCATGATGTCACTACTACACGCACAACTACTCAATACCATTGATATTTAGTTAAGTATAAAAATCACTCTATTGAAGAATGTCAATGGATACATAAGATACCATTAGCACCCCATTATGAACATTTAATTTTTGCATATCATACATATACACATTAATATAAATCCTCCATGAACATTTCCATGCATTTGTTTTTACATGGAATATGCTTATTTTGTTTAGAGATGGAACATGGGACTCGCCATCCATGTTTATTTTTATTTTATCAACTGAGGTTAGTTGCCTTTTCAACTAAGGGGCATGTTATCAATTATGGAATGTGTTGAATAATGAATTATTGGAGTGTTAATTTATCAAGTTATTAATGTGTTTTTGGTGTTTTGATATAGTAGTTGAAGATTCATGAGGGCGTGAAAGGTGTGAATTAGCATGAACACTTTGGATATGTCCGAACACCAATAATCAAATTTATATTTTATATAGTTTTTAGATAAACCCATGAAAAAGTTTCTATTTTTAGAAACAAATATAAAAGTAGTGTTTAGGATAAGGATCGCTTTAAACTGTGATTTTTGTTAATAAAAACAAACGATTTTTGTAAAAGAGAGCAACTTTTACTTTCATGCTTGCTTTTTGAAGTTGCCTCGTTGTAACCACTATTTTCGACATAATGAAAAATCCTATAAATATATGCACTCTCTACACTTATAAAAATAGAGTGCATGGGAGGAGATTGCACCCAATCTTGGGTACTGTCTCATCTCTTCATGCATCTATTTTTTGTTTGTTTCTAGCACCCATATTCCATGTGTGCGCATGAATTAAGATCCTGGTAAAAACAACAAAGGATGCTTGGGATACACATACATATTTATACCAAGAAAGAAATGAGCCTCAAGTTGCTTACCTTTGAAAATAGTTGGAGAGTGATCATATGAATGAAGGAGGTTCTATGGATAGGTTTTTGACAAAGATCAAACATTTGAAAGAGCAGCTGATTTTTGTTGATGCAGACTTGCCAAACAGTTCACTTGTGTAGACTATTCTTAATGATTTTGCATATTAATATTGGAGTTTTGCTTCTACTCTTTGATTGATGATGAAAGGCAATTAAGATGTCTTAACATTTGAGGTTTTTGTCTCTGTTTTGTTGCAAGAAGACCATTCCAAGTTGAACAAGTCAATTATGCGTGTTGCATAGCAATCTTTCTTAGCTATTCAAAAGGGCAAAGGTAAATGGAGCTCATTTGCTAGTAAGAAAAAATCTAATAATGTTGCATAGTCAAACAAGGAAGACAAAGATGAGAAGAAAACAAAAAAAAATCAAAAATATTTTTGCAAATATTGTAAGGGAAATGATCATGTCATATTTTCTAATCTAGGAGAAAGAGGATAAATAGGATAGGAGGAGAGTAGCACAAGCACCATTTTCAAGCCTCTTTGTAAGAGGTCTCTCTGAGTATTGCTCTTTATATAATGTACTTGTTGAATTGTTGTATTAGATTATTCTTGTACAATCTCTTTATGTAATAAAAGAAGAAGAAGAAGAAGATCATACTTCCTTGCTTGAATCTCTGTGTGCTCCTCTCTGTGTGTGTGAGAGTTCTCTTCCTTATTTCCTTTCTCTTGACATGGTGGTATTAGAGCCATTGTGGTTGTAAAGAGTGCCCTCCAAGTTATAATGGAAGGTTGGTGGCTTAATAAGAAAAATTTTATAAGTGGTTTATTAGGTTTTATCCAAGGGGTCCCAAACCTAATAAGATAACTATTTGGGTTGAATTTCTTGACCTACCTATGGAATTTTACCTTTGGTTGAAGGACTTGGTAAGATTTCGGGTAGAGTTTTAGGATAAAACCCAAGGGGTGGGATTAAACCTAAAGGGATCCCCAAATTTTGATTGGAATTGACATATCCAAAGACATTAGGACTTCTATTTAACTTGAAGGTTCTAATGGTAAGAAGTTGCATGAACAAAAAGTGATCTATCAAAAAATGTCGAATGCCTTCTACAATTCCTATAAGCAAGGACACCAAATTAAGGATTATCCTTTCTTAAATGAATAGCTAAAGTGAATGTTGACCAAGATGCTAAAGTGAATGTTTTGACCAATGAATAGGGTACCTCAAATTCTCTTGCTAGTTCAACCTTTACAAGTACAAAAAGTGCCCCTGAAATTATTTTAAAAAAAGAACAATAGGCCTCATAAATTTTTTGATGTTCTTCTTGAAAGTGTCTTTAACATTTTTCATGATCTCTGTTATAGGAAGTTTGATTGTAATAATAGTGAAAAAGAAAATAATCTATTGACCAGATCCCATATACACAGGTACGTAGAGAATAGTATAGAAATGAAATCTCACAAAAGTACTCAAACAATAGAAAGAGACAAGAGAATTGACACCCGATTGTGTACAATCTCCCTCCACATACTCTTATGGATGATTCTATCAGAGCATGTGTATTTATAGGTATTTCGCATTACATCTTGAATAGAAGATACATGAGGGCAGCACTTCAAAAAGTGTGCGGCATTTACAAAAATCTGCTTTATTTACAAAATCATCACTTTTCAAATGATCTACTATTTTTACAAAAATGTCGCTTTCTAAAGCGATCTATTATTTTTACAAAAACTAAATAAAATACTATCTTCTAAATAGTCTTCTAAATATCTTCAAAAATATTTGAATAAGTCCATGTGCGTTCACACCCTCATGAGTCTTCACCTGCTAAATCAAGACACAAATCACATTAAAACCCTCAAGACATTAAAATCCATATAACATTGGATTATTCTATAAAGTATTACATGCCTCCCAGTTGACGAGCAACTGGCCGCTGTTGATAAAAATAAAATAGACATGGATGGCCAGTCACATGTCCCATCACTGAACAATCATAAGCATGTTCCATGTAAAAACACATGCATGGAATTGGAAAACTAGAATTTAATGTGACTGTGAATGATATGCAAAAATCAAATGATCATAGTGTGGAGTTAATGATGTTTTATGAATCCATTGATATTCTTCAAGAGAGTGATTTTATATTTAACTAAATATCTATGATATTGGTAACATGTGTGTGTAGTAGTAACATCATAATCAACTATTTTCTCTGGAACTAAAATTTCAGCATCCTCTTCAAGTAATGGAGGATCCTCTAAAATACGAGTGAGTGGTAAAGTTCCTTTAAAAGATTTCAATAAACTAATATGAAGAGAATTATGTACATTCCAATGAGAAGGTATGTCTAATTTGAAAGCATTCTCATTAATTTTTTGAATAATACGACAAGGTCCATAATAATGTGGTGCAAGTTTAACTTTAGGATGTTGTGAAATAATTTTCAAATGTCTTTTAATTATTCATAACCATACGAAGTCATTTTCATGAAACTCTTTAGCTATTCGTTTCTTATTAACATTACGCATGTAACATTCTTGACTCTTCTTAATGTGCTCATGAACCTCATGAAGTGTAGAAATATGATCTTGTGCAAAAGAATCAGCCATAGGAATATCACTTTGAGTGATAGACATGGGAGTGGGAAGCTTTTTACCATACACAATTTCATATGTTGCATGTCCAGTAGTGGTATGTTTTGTGTTATTATATGCAAATTGTAGTAAAGGAATTTTCCCATCCCAATTACTTGGATTATCTAAAGAATAATAATGTAATAAATCTAAAATAGTACCATTCGTAGCTTCACTTTTCCCATTACTTTCAGGATGAAATGCATAGCTAAGGTCTATTTTAGAACCTAAATTTTGAAATAATGCAACCCAAAAGTGATTACAAAAACGAACATCTCGATCTGAAAGAATAACTTTTGGACAACCATGATGCAGAAAAATACATTTAATAATTAACTTAGCAGCTTGAGGTGCAAAAAGATTCTTTTTACAAGGAATGAAATATGCATGTTTACTAAACCTATCAACAATTGTCCAAATCATATCATTATGAGATGAAGTTGCAAGAAGGCTAGTAATAAAATCCATAGAAATTTGTTCACATGGTCCATTAAGTATGGGAAGTGGCATTCGTAGTCCAAATGCTTTACCATGATGTCATTTCACACGTTGACACACAATGCAATGGAAAACATACTGTGCAATATTCTTTTCTATATTTGGCCAGAAGAAAAATTCTTTACACGTAGAAATAGTACTTTGTATGCCCCTTTGACCTATATATGGTGGTTCATGCATCTCTTTCATAACAAATTCTTTAAAACCTTGTGTGATGCATAACTTGTGTAGGAAATACAAGGATCCATTATGAAAAGTGTATTGACCCTCACTAAATGTTGTAGAATGTTTGTGAAAAACACAAATCAGATGCATAAGTAGGGATCATGTCATGAAATGAATGAATATGAACAACAAAAATATTATTGATTGAAACCATAGTTGTTTGTGGGGATGGAACGACTAAGGGTATTAGCTACAACATTAGCTTTCCCAGGTTGATATTGAATCATAGGTTGAAAATTTTGTATGAATGAACCCCATTTTATGTGTCTATTTGAAATCAATGGTTGATTTAATAAATGCTTAATAGTCTGTTGGTCTATTTTGATTAGAACTTCAGAACCCATAAGGTAATGTTTCCAAATTTTTAAAGCATGCACAGTGGCCAAAAGTTCCTTATCATATATGCTATAATTCTTTTCAGTAAGTTTCCTACTTTCTACTAGGAGGAAGAAGTAGATTGATCCTAAGTGAAAGGGCATTCATGGGTCCACAGAGATCCATGTGGACTAGGGGTAGAGGATTCCTAGCTCAAGTGGAAGTCTCCTTGGGAACGCGATCCTTGTATTGCTTGCCTTGAGTGCAAGCTTGGAAAATATCATGTACATGTCCAATCCAATCCATTAACCATATGTGATACTGAATTCTTGGTTAACTATGAGTTGTTCCTGTATCTTTGGTGCTAGAGGCTAGAAAGGGATTCCTTAGACAGAAACCATGATAGCTTGTATAGTCCGTTGTCTTCAACTCCTTGTGCTATGAGGCCTTTAGTTATAAGATCAATCACCTTAACGGATGTGTTATCAAATAATACTTGTTTGTGATGGTTGGTGATGGCCTTAACTGAGATAAGCTTCATGCACAAGTTGGGTGCAAACAATATATTTGATAAAGCTTTAGTTCCCCTTGGTGATTGGTAATTTGAAATTCTTCTTTGCCTTCTATGTGGAGACTTTTTTTGTTTCCTAAATAGACTTCACCAAAGTGGTATTCGATCTCTTGGAAGGAATCGTGATCTTTGCACATATGAGATGTGGATCCAGTATCAAAGATCCACTCTTGTGAAGAGCTAGATGCAATTAGGGTATTCGTCTCTGTGGAGATAAAAAGATCTTCACTAGAATAGTGAGACCTATGATGAGAGGACTTAGATTGGTTCTTTGGAGGTAGAGGCTAAAGATCTATTCTTCTTTTTGTAGTTGAACTTCTCAAGATGCCCATTTTACCATGATAATTGCAACTAAACTTCTTTAATGCATTGCGTGAACCTTGTTTAGGTGTGTTGCTAGAGTTGTGACTAGCATTCTTTGCCTTGTTGAATGGTCCTTTGGCTTTTTTCATGGATTCTTGCAAGGATGATGACTTTTCTTGAGATTCATGGAGGAGCACAAGTCGTAGTACTTCCTCCCATGTCAATGCTTGGCTGCAATTGTAAAGGGTTGTCATAAACGTTTCATAGGATCTAGGGAGCTTGTTATGAAGTCTAATGGCCATATCCTCATTGGAAACTTGTCAATCACACAATGTGAGCTTGCATTGGTAATCTCCAAAGGTGTCAATAACTTTAGTAATTGAATCTTGGGGCCTAATTGAGAGGTTGTGAAACTCAGCCTCTAAGGTGTAGATTTTAGAAGGACTTTTGTCCTCATAAAGATCTTGCAAGATTTTCCAAGCATCATGTGATGTTTTGCAAGAGGTAATGTGGCCTTTGGTCAACTACTCATAGATGAGAAGTAATTTTCACAAAGCTCTTTTATCTTTGACATTCCAAATGTTCTAGGCTAGTAAATCACTATCCTTGTTTGGCTTACACTCTGTAGCTTCAACTACTTCATATAATAGGTTGGTATATAGATATGCCCTAATTGTGTCCTTCCATATATTATAGTTGGTGATATTTAATATCTCATCCTTTGGCATAAAAATCAGTATAAATGAAGTCAAGTACCATTGACTTGTGTGGAGAATGAGTTCTCCTATGCGCAATGGAAGTGTGTAGTGAGCCCTTGTATGTCTAGCACTTGGACAAACATCTGCACCTTAGATAGCTTGCTGCTCTCAATACAAAACTCAAATGGACTTGAGACTTTAGTCAATCAAAGTAGACAAAGAGAGATTTCTAACAAGATATAAATGACTTAATTTGGACAAGTTTTGATTAGGGAACACAACTATCAAAGATGAACTACCTGTCCACAGAGATATGCTAAAGAACTGGGCTTCACTCTCGGACTAATAACTCTCTGAATATATATCTTGTGAGAAAGATATTTAGTATAGAGAAAGTAGACACAAATAGCTTTCCAACAAGATAAAAAACAAGTAATTTGGATGAGACTTGATCAGGAAACTCAACTCACCAAGATAGACCACCTGCACACATAAGTACACTGTAAAACTAGACTTTACTATATGACAGATATCTCACAGAATATAAATGATCTCAATGAGATATTTGAGACACTGAAAGTAGATGCCAAGCGCTTTCCAACAAGACAAACATCATGCGATTTGGATATGTTTTGGTTGGGAAACTTAACTGACCAAAATAGACTACCTATCTACATAGGTATACTGAAAAACTAGACTTCACTCTTTCACTGATATCTCACAAAGTACATAAGCTTTCAAAGAGATATTTGATCTACAAATAGTACACGAGATAACCTTTCCAATGAATGTTTAAACGCACAAAATGGTTACATATGCACTGAGATATGAGCTCTGCACCAGAGTGGTGTACAAACTGACGTGCGGCTGGAAGGAGTCTAAGGGAAGCCAAAATGACAAAATGGCCAGATCTGACTACTGGGAGCTCTTGCCTCTTTCTCTCCTTGTTTTGAATGTGCTCCCACTTCACTTTTATAACCAATGAGCATGTGAAGAAGTTTGTGCCTTCTTCTTAACTCACCACTTTCTCCACTACATGCTACTAACTACAAGGCAAGATATTGTATCTCTTACTCATCATGAATTTTGACTAGACTTTTTCTTTTATTATTTTTTCATTTTTTTCCTCCACTTTTTCTTTATCTTTATATTTGGTAAATTTATCCAAGCATGGCTCATATGAAAATGAGCTTGTACATTTATCTTCAACACTCCCCCTCAAGCTCATTTGGGAGTTATCTTCATCCATGTCCTTCAATTTTATCGCATCCTTGAAACCTTTGAGTTTAGAAGCATCCAAGAACTTTGTAAATATATCTGCAATCTGCTCTTTGGTTCTGATGAACTTCACCTCCACATCTTTGCTCAGCACCTTCTCCCTTACATAGTGGTAGTGGACCTCTATGTGCTTGCTCCTTGCATCAAACATAGGATTGCTTGCCAAGTAAATACTTGACATGTTATCACCCTATATAGGGATGGTTCCAACTTGCACTCCAAGATCATCCAAAAGCTTTTTAATCCACATTGCTTCACATGTGGCAAAAGTTAATCCTCTATATTCAGCCTCCATAGATGAAAGTGCAACAGTAGGTTGTTTCTTTGAGCTCCATGTGATAGGTTTGCTTCCTATCATGAACACATAACCTGAGGTTGATCTTCTATCTTCCTTTGAGCCTGCCCAATCAGCATCACTAAAGCCTTTGACCTGCAATTCTTCATCAAACTTGTAAAACAAAGCATGATTAACTGTATGCTTTATGTATCTCAACACTCTCTTGGCTGAATTTAAGTGTTCACTTGTCGGGGCTTGCATAAACTGAGAAAGTACACCAACAACATAAGACAAATCAGGTCTTGTAATGTTTGCATAGATCAATGATCCTACAATGCTTCTGTATGTCGTTACATCTTCCAATGGTTCTCCATCATTTGAACAAATCTTTGTATTTGTGTCCATGGGTTGAGTGAGTGGTTTGCGTTCACTCATTCCAAATCTGAAAAGAACATCCAACAGGTACTTCCTTTGCATCAAGTAGATGCCACTCTTTCCATAAACAACTTCAATTCCTAAAAAATATTTTCAGCTCCCCAAGATCTGAAATTTTAAACTCCTTACCAAGCTTCCTTTTGATATCTTTAATCCATGTAACATTGTTTCCTGTTATGATGAGGTCATCGACATATATGCAAATATATACCTCTCTATTTTCTTCCTTCTTCATGTACAACGAAGGATCTGCACTACTTGGGTTGTATCCACACTTAGTTAGATACTCTACCAATCTCTGGTTCCATGCTCTTGGTGCTTGCTTCAAGCCATAAAGTGCCTTCTTCAACCTGCAAACAAAATCTGGATGGTGTTTATCAGCAAATCCAACCAGTTGACTCATGTATACCTCTTCTTGTAGTTCTCCATTGAGAAAGGCATTTTTGATGTCGAGTTGATATAATGGCCATCTCCTTGAAGCACCAATCGCTATTAGGGTTCTGATATTTTCCCATCTTTGCAACAGGGCTGAAAACTTCATCATAATCTATGCCTTGTGTTTGTTTAAATCCTTTGGCAACTAATCTAGCTTTATATCTAGCTAGTGAACCATCAGCATTCCTCTTTACTTTAAATACCCATTTGTTTG
This sequence comes from Ceratopteris richardii, assembly GCA_020310875.1. Taxonomy (NCBI): domain Eukaryota; kingdom Viridiplantae; phylum Streptophyta; class Polypodiopsida; order Polypodiales; family Pteridaceae; genus Ceratopteris; species Ceratopteris richardii. The sequence goes on from CM035428.1 coordinate 58,177,920, forward strand.
GAACAATCTTCATACCTTCTTTCTTTGGCACTAGCTCCCATGTGTGATTATCTTTGAGAGCTTTGATCTCCTCTTTCATAGCTTGCTTCCATTCCTTTTGTGTGCAAGCTTCTTCATATGTCTCAGGCTCTTTGTCTTTGATAACCTGCATCATGTATGCAAAATGTGTCGCCATAAAACTATCATAACTCAACCTTTGAGTTGGATACCTTGTCCTTGAAGATCTTCTTTCATTGCCTTTAGAGAGTTGCTTCTTTAACCTATTTAGCTTTACCATCGGAGTGATTACCTCTTCATATTCTTCTTCACTTGCATCTACCTCACTGTTTGGAGTACCACTTGCTTCTTCGGCTCTACTATGAACTGAATTTGGAGACAAAGAATGGCTCCCCCTCCATGTTGAACATTCTTCATTTGATATAGATGCCTCTGGACCTGAAGCCTTTGTGCTTGATTGTTGAACTTCTCTTTGATTTGTTCCTGCATAATCATCACAATCTTCTTCAAGAATCTTTTCCTTTCCTTTATCTTCATACCATGGTCTTAGTTCATCAAAGACCACATCTCGCGAGACTCTTAATTCCTTTGTTCTAGGGTTGTAACACTTGTATCCTTTTTGCTTCGTCGAGTAGCCGATGAAGATGCATTTTGCTGATCTTGGTTCCATCTTTGTTCTAACTTCTTGTGGAATGTGAACAAAGCAAACACATCCAAACACTTTGAGGTGTGTAAGATCAGGTTTCTTACCTGAATATACCTCTTCTGGAGTCAAGTGATGTATTCCCGATGTTGTGCACCTATTCATCAAGTAAATGGCAGTTGTGGTAGCTTCGGCCCAATAGTACAATGGTACCTTCATCTCGTTGAGCATGCATCTTGCAATTTCAGCAATTTGCCTATTTTTCCTCTCAGCTACTCCATTTTGTTGTGGTGTATACCTACAAGTGAATTTCCTTTTGATCCCATTCTCTTGTAGAAAATCTGAAAATTCTTTGGAGAAGTATTCTCCTCTACCATCGGACCTTAAGGTTTTGATAGACCTTCATGTTTCCTTTTCAACTTCAGCTTTGAATCTTTTGAATATAGAAAACACCTCTGATTTTTGCTTCATACAAAATAGCCATACCTTTCTTGAGTGATCATCAATGAAGGTGACAAAAAATCTATTACCAGCCATTGATGCCTCTTGGGTTGGTCCCCATACATCCGTATATATCAAATCCAAGACATTTGGAGCCACATAATTGCTCCTCTTGAATGGCTGCCTCGTTTGCTTTCCTAGTTGACAAGCTTCACATAACTCATGTAGTCCAATGCTATTAAATTTTGGAAGACCTCTTACCACTTCATGTTTGCTCATGTCCTTCAGCTTTGGAATGTTGATGTGTCCTATTCTTTTGTGCCATAAGTCTAGCTCTGAAATCTTCTTGTTCCCACATTGAATGTACATGACCTTTCCATGTGGATGTTGGACATCCAAAGTGAACATCCTTCCTTCTCTTCTACCTCGCACAATGACCTTGAAGCCTTCTTTTGGATTCTTTATGAAACACCCATTCTCATTGAATATGACATGATAACCCTTCTCTACCATTTGTCCTACTGAAATCCAGTTCTTTGAAATTGTAGGAACATGAAGAACATTAGATAGTACCTTTGCTCTGCTTGTATCTCCAAGCCTTATATCTCCAATGTGTTCAATCATGTGTTGAGTATCATCACCTGTTTCAACACATCCTTTTCCACTTGGTACCTGTAGATTAGTGAACAAACTTCCTTGGCATGACATATGGTTACTACAACCTAAATCAATGTACCATTTTTTGTCATCTTCACAAGAGCTTCTATACTCATGTCTCATTACAAGTAGTGTGTCCTTGCTTCCTTCACTTGAGGTGCTTGCATAGTTGCTTTGGTTCCTTTGATTGCCTTCATTTGGTCTTCCATTATTCAACCAACAATCACTAGCATAGTGTCCTACTTTACCACAATGATAACATGTTATACCTTTATGAGAATTGTAGGAGCTTTGGCCTCTTCCTCTACTTCTACCTCGACCTCTTCCTTGTGTGTTGGCATTTGATGCATCCTTGTTGTCTTCCGAATTGTTTTGATTGTAGTTGGAGTGGTTGTGACCTCTTCCTTTTCCTCTTGAGCCTCCTCTTGAGTTTCTTCCTTTACCTCGACCTGCATATAACATTTGGTTGTGGCTGTCCTTTCCTTTGGGACCACCGAAGCTAAGCTCTTTTGTGAAAAGATGAGGGATTAATTGTTCAAAACCTGGATATACATCTTTCAAGTTAATGGAAGTTATAAAAGGCTTCCATCTTTCATCTTCTCTCAAGCCATTGAGAGTATAACACACAAGATCTTCGTCTTCAACCGTTGTGCCAATAGAAGCTAAAGCATCGCTTAGCTCCTTAATCTTCAAAGTATATTCAGCTATGGATTGACTCGAACTTTTCTTGATTGTGTTCAACTCATGCTTGAGTTGAAGTTTCCTAGCTTTGGTATTTGTTGAATACATCCTTTCAAGAGCTTCCCAAGCATCCTTAGCTTTCTCTACATGTTGAATATGCCCTACCATGGCATTAGTAATGACTTGCGAAATGAGGAACATGACTCTCCTATTCCTCTCTTCCCATTCTTTTGCTTGCCTCCTTTGGACTTCGATGGCCATAGCTTGATTGATATGAGGTTGAGCATCATCGCCGCTCACAATACCCCATAAGACTTTGCCCATTACGTAGTTGGTCATTCTAAACCTCCACACACGATAGTTATCCTTATCCAACTTCTCTACTTGTTGGCCCAAATCAGCCATTGAAGAGTATCAAAGACTTTGAGAGTTACCTCGAATAGTTATAGTCCTTTGCTCTTGCGTTTCTGAAGCTCCTCCTTGTTTTATAGCTCCTCTTTTGCTTTTCTTTATCTCCAGCTCTATTGATGAAGCTTCAGCACCAAGTTTGCGCTGATACCAACTGTGGAGAATGAGTTCTCCTATGCGCAACGGAAGTGTGTAGTGAGCCCTTGTATGTCCAGCACTTGGACAAACATTTGCACCTTAGATAGCTTGCTGCTCTCAATACAAAACTCAAATGGACTTGAGACTTTAGTCAATCAAAGTAGACAAAGAGAGCTTTCTAACAAGATATAAATGACTTAATTTGGACAAATTTTTATTAGAAAACACAACTATCAAAGATAAACTACCTGTCCACACAGATATGCTAAAGAACTGGGCTTCACTCTCGGACTGATAACTCTCTGAATATATATCCTTTGAGAAAGATTTTTAGTACAGAGAAAGTAGACACAAATAGCTTTCCAACAAGATAAAAAACAAGTAATTGGGATGAGTTTTAATCAAGAAACTCAACTCACCAAGATAGACCACCTACACACATAAGTACACTGTAAAATTGGACTTTACTATATGATAGATATCTCACAGAATATAAATGATCTCAATGAGATATTTGAGACACTGAAAGTAGATGCCAAGAGATTTCCAACAAGACAAACATCATGCGATTTGGATATGTTTTGGTTGGGAAATTTAACTATCCAAAATAGACTACCTATCTACACAGGTATACTGAAAACCTGGACTTCACTCTTTCACTGATATCTCACAAAGTACATAAGCTTTCAAAGAGATATTTGATCTACAAAAAGTGCACAAGATAAGCTTTCCAATGAATATTTAAACGCACAAACTGATTACATATGCATTGAGATATGAGCTCTGCAACAGAGTGGTGTACAAACTGACGTGCGGCTGGAAGGAGTCTAAGGGAAGCCAAAATGACAAAATGGCCAGATCCGACTACTGGGAGCTCTTGCCTCTTTCTCTCCTTGTTTTGAATGTGCTCCCACTTCACTTTTATAACCAATGAGCATGTGAAGAAGTTTGTGCCTTCTTCTTAACTCACCACTTTCTCCACTACATGCTACTAACTACAAGGCAAGATATTGTATCTCTTACTCATCATGAATTTTGACTAGACTTTTTCTTTTATTATTTTTTCATTTTTTTCCTCCACTTTTTCTTTATCTTTATATTTGGTAAATTTATCCAAGCATGGCTCATATGAAAATGAGCTTGTACATTTATCTTCAACAACTTGAAGACATGGCATTCGAGAGATACAAAGTGGTCCTTTGAGGGATACCAAATTGAGTGTTATGATGAGGGTAAATGACCCTTGAGTGTTACAAAAATTGATGCTTTACAATGATGCCAAATTGTATGTGTAAGTACCCTTGGGTCAATACAAAGATAATTCCTTAGTGAGGAGTAACGATTGAGATATATTGTTTTAAGAGAAATGTGTCACTCAAATTATGTAACTTTTTTTTTAATAAAACAGGAAAATTTAATTAATAGAGAACAGTACAGTTTGTGCAAAGCGCAAGAGCCACAGGAACAATTACAAGCAGAGAGCCATTTCTAGCCTCTGGGCTGAATACAAGGGGGAGATAACTTCTCTCCAACTAGATAATTTTCTACATAAAAGCATAGAGTACTCTCCTTGGGATTAGGAGCTCTAGAGATACATTGTATACATTTGACAGAGGCTTTCTTCAAAACTTTTGGTAGTGACTTAAGGAAATTTCTATTTCCTTTACAAAAGTGGCATTGTTTCTATTGATCTAGATGTGCCACAGAATTTGACCTCTCCAAATATTCCATAAGACAATGTACATGTTCTTGCAGCAGCCAATAAGAACAGTCATTTGATTGAGACTAGAGCTCCCTTTAGACTGAAGATATTGATTCACAGGCTGCCAAAACTGTTTAGCATGGGGACAATCATAAAAGAGGTGGAAAACATCTTCCACTTTGCCACAGAAGGTACATAATCCTCCATTAATGAAAATTTTCCTAACTTTGGGGCTTATACACAATCCATGATGTAAGATGAGCCATTGTAGAAAGGTATGTTTAATGCAATCTAGGAATGCCCACAAAGCTTTAAACATGTAGGAACATTGCTTGGCAGACCAACTGAGATTCCATCTGCTATTGAGTTTAGGCAAAATGTGATTAATGCTCCCCATGACTTCTTGAACTCCTTAAAGATATGGCTAGCAAAATCAATAAGTTTTAATCTCAAGCTGAGGCAACCCTCTAACTTCTCTGCCAGCAATGATTTGTGAGCTGCCAGGACCTGCATACAAGAATAAGAGATATTAGTAAGGTTGAACAATTCTTGATCAGAAATTACCTTTCCTTCAAACATCAAGTCACTTCAAGTTTTGAAGCCAGCTTTATGAAACTTGTGTTCCCTAATAGCAAGAGAACAGTTGTTCCATTTAGATATCCATCCTAACCAGAGGACCTCCTGCACATAAAAGTCAGAGGCAGAATACATTTTTCCAGTTGGAACAAACTTATTTTTAGCTTTAAACCAAGCACTCCAGAGTCTACAAACAAGCGGGCTCCCAACGGCAGTTATTGGCTGAGGGGAAACAACAATATCCCATAGGTTGATATTCATCCAAGCTTTATAATCAAAGATGTAGAATTCAGACAAATTTCTACGCTGAAGAATATCCCATATATTAGTACAACCAATACTCCTTTAATATCCATTAGGCAGCAAGATTATCAGCCATTTTGTTAGGACAATATATGCCCAAACCTCCTTGGGATTTGAGGAGATAGTAAGTATCCCAAGAAACTTTAGCAACTTTTTTGTGATGAGTATTACCACCCCAAAGAAATCTTCTGGCCAAAGTAGCCACTTGGTTTATCTCCATTTTATAAGGGGACCAACAACCAAGAAAAAAAACAATCTTAGGCAACACATAGTGATTAAGAATGAAGGTTCTATGGGGGAGGGTGTTATTGGAATCATACCAAAAAAATAAGTGTTTTTTGAACTTCTCAAGCACCCAATCCTATCTCTAAGACATAGAGATATTAAAACCCGTGGGAATACCCAATAACCTAAACTCATTATCAGCATTTAGCACAATATTAGTATCATCAGCAAACATCTGAAGGCCAAGAGGGGAGGGAGAGTTAGGAACATTAATGCAATTAATACGACCACTTTCCAAAGCTTCTTTAACCAGCTAGCCTAAGGCATCACTAGCAATGGCAAAGACGAGGGGGGGCTAAAGGGCATCCTTGTCTTATGGACCTAGCAAGTTCAAAGGGATCAATCAAGTGCCCATTTAAAGCAACTCTAGAATAGGTATTACCAAACAAAGTGCTCACAAACTTAATGAACCTCCTACCTAACCCCATGTCATGCAAGGGCTGAAGAATAAAATCCCACTCAATTCTATCATAAGCCTTATCAAAGTCAATTTTGAGAAAGTAGTAATCCTGACCAATTTCCTTAGCATAATCCATACCTTCCCACAAGGAAATGATAGCATCAAGGATGAATCTACCTTTGATAAACCCTTTTTGTTCAAGCAATATGAAGAATTTCATCATATGACTTAATCTTCTAGCAATGGAAGAGGCAAAGATTTTATAAATGGTGTTCAAATAGGTGATGGGTCTCCAGTTGTTGAGATCATCTTTGTTACCACTCTTGTGGATAAGTCTAATAACCCCAATGTTAATGTGAGAAGGGAGATATCCTTTACTAGAAACCTCTTCCCAAATCAAAAGAATATAAGGAGCGAGAAATTCATTCGACATCATAAAAAACTCATTAGGTAATCCATCAATACTAGGAGATTTACAGGGTTGGTAATCCATCAGCCTCAACAAGAAGTGGTGCCTGTCTTGGACGCGGCTTCGGTGGGACATGAAATTCATGGGTATCTGGCACCCACTTATAGAGATTAAGAAGTCTGTCCTCTTATGGCAAATTCTCCATCGAGGAATTTGGACCAACCATAAGGCTAGCAAACTTTGTGGGATTCCTCCTTGGTGCAAACGCTGCCACCGGGCTATCGAAGATGTCCCACACATCTTCCTCACTTGCCCCAACTCCTACAGAATCTGGCAGACGGTTGGAATGAAAATCAGACTTCAAAAACAGCTTAGTTGGAAACAAGTCCTTTTGGGAGAAGCGATCGGCTGCTCTGCGACACTCTGGAACGCCATCAGAGGGGAAGTCTTGTGGAAAATTTGGCGGGAGAGGTGCGCCCTCAACTTCGGCGATCCCCCCAGGGAATGGTCGATTGAGAAATCTCTATTCCTCCTTGGCAAAAGGATTGTTAACAGTAAGAAATCCCCCCCCTTCAGGCACCATCAAGTCCTCCTTTTGATCAACAACAAGCTCAAACCCAAGTGGGCCCCGCATGAGGGCGATGAGAGGGTGATTAACCTTCTCTGTAATGCAACCTAAGATTCATTCAAGCTTCCCCTGCTTTGTGGGATTTGGGGGGTCCCGTGGGCACTAGTCCCCTTCTATTGTACCTTTGTTTCTTAATTTAATTCAAGTCCGGGAGAGTAGGCTATTGCCGAACTTCCTTTATATAAATTTATGGATGGTTTCTTTGATCTCACCCGCAATGAGTGGCAGGTCCAAGATGGGGGCCAGGCTTTCAGGAATCATTTTTTTCCTTTTCATGGCAATGGTAGCTCTAGCCCTCTGGACATCCTCCCCCCACTTGGGAGTACTAGAGAAAACATCCATAAAGAAGCTTCTGGCCCCCTGTAAGGACTCCTCAATGTTGATAGTATGCCCACCTTCCTTCTTTTTTATAGGAGGGATATAATCCCTAGCTTTATGTTTTTTCATCAAAGACAACATATGTTTGTTGTTTCTATCAAACTTCTCACTCCAAAATTCTTTCAAAGAGACAAGAGTGTAACTAGCTTCAAGATACCTCTTTTGGCACAATCTCAAAGAAAGATCATGATAATCTTGAGAGTTAACAACTAGGGTGCTCAACCTAGCCACAAGGGAGCTTCTTCTTTTGGCTCTTATTTCCTTGGCTTGCTTCTTAATGTGAGTGAACAACCAGTGGATCTCTCTAATAGAGTTCTCCCAAGCTTTGCACGGGGACTTGACATAAGTAAAATGGTGAGTGATTATACTTTTAGTTTGAGCCATAATGATAGGAAGCTTAAGCATATTACAATCAATATGAGTCCAACCAGATCTGAAGGAAGGGCAACCTCTTTTGAAGGACATAAGCAAAGGCTTGTGGTCATTCATGAGGAGGGAATGGTCCAAATTAGCATTGATATCCCAACATTCCTAAACAAAAGGAATACTGGCATAACACCTATCAAGTCTAGCAGTAGTGTAAGAGTTACCTACTTGTTTATTGGACCACGTGAACCTAGTAGTATGTGAAATGTCCATGAGCTCCTGAGAGCTACACAAATCATACCAAGCAATCTTCTCAGCCCCTCTAATTACATTGCCCTTTCCCTCCCATCTATCTTTACTAGCAGTGATCATGTTAAAATCCCCAATGATAATTAAAGGGCCATGTAAATTAATAGTTTCTTTCCAACAATCAATACAACCAAGATTATTATTAGCCGCATACACAGACAAAATGATGATATCATAGGGATTACCGAGCTTAATGGAGCACCATTGATCAGTTGTACCAGCAGATCAAGATAATAATGAGTTGGATAAGTTAGAAGACAAACCAATAGCAGTACCCCCTTTCCCAGCACTGTGCTTGGTAAAATACCACTTGTACCTGGAAGAAACAATGTTGAGGTTAATGAGGAGAGAATCCCCTACACTTTTCAATTCCTACAAACAAAGGACATCAGGCATTTTGGGCAAGGATGAAAGCCACATGTTAACCATTTTGGGTCTGGTAGGGTCAGTAAGCCCTTTAATATTGATAGAGCAAATGGAAATGTCAGCCAAAAATCAAACAAAGCAATTATTTCCTACTATTCTTTGAAGGCTTATTAGCCATTAAGGAGGATCTAACAACTTCTTTCCTTTTAGGTTTAGAAGTTGCACTTATACCTTTTGAGAGTTCAACGTCTTGAGACATGCGAACAATCTCATAAGCTTTGATGTCTTCATCCTTTTGATCAGTCTTTCCTTGATCCATAATGTTCACTTCATGAGAGAAGTCTTGAACTTGAGAATCAAGGAGTACATTCACATGAGAAACTCCACCTCCAGTCCCTTTTTTTTTATCCTTGCCATCAAAACAGTTAGGAGGAGAGATAAATTTGTTCGTTTTCCCCACAACTTTCCAATTCTGATCTGAAGTAGTTTTAGAATTAGCCTCCATGTTTTCCTTATTATCATCTGCATTGAGAAAAACATCATTAGATTTTTGACCTAAGAAGTCTTGGGTAGAAACATGGTTAACCTTATCTTCAAAAGGATTGGTAATCTCATCAAGAAGGATGTTATACATGTTCTCATATTTAAAACCTTTCTTCTTTAGTTTAGTGTTATTTTTTCTGATCTGGGGAGCTTGAGTGTTGTTCCATTCTTGAGCAGCATTTGTTTCCACTACATCTTCTTGAGTCTCCTGCTTAGGGATCAGCGGGCACTCTTTGATAAGGTGGCCCTGTTTATAACAGTTATAGCAGACATTTGGAAGGTTCCTATACATTACCTTCTAAGAATGTAGCTTTTTACCACTGGAATCTTTGATAACAATATGATTTTTTATCTTTTAACAATATCAACTTCGATTAGAACCTGAGGATCCCATTTGGGATTTATAATACCATTCCTAGTTCTCTATCCTAGAACTTTCCCAACATTTTCACCATGTTTTCCACCCACAGATAGAAGTCAATAGGAAGCGCCTCGAACTCAACCCAGACTGGGATTTTAGTTTGTTTAGGTCCTTTAGGATTAAAACCTATATGCCATTTGAAAAAGGAAATAGGAGTGTTTCTAATCAACCATTGCCCCTCACTAATCACATGAAGGGCATTGTTGGCATCCTCAAAGAAAAATAAAAAGTAATTGGTGGGACAATATTGAATATGCTTCACAAAAAACCCTCTGGGTTCTCAATGAGCCTTTAACCAAGATTTTATAACTTCTTGGGGAGGTCTAGAGCCATGACACAACCCTATAACTACTCTGTTACTCAAATGGTCATGCCAACTATTAAGGGAAGACCTATCTATTATTAAAGCCTCCTTCTCACCTTCACTTTCATCACTATCAACACAGATCTCATGAGGATTTTCGACAGTAACAAAATTACCTTTTCCAAGAGACAAAGGGCCATTATAGTTACCTAGAATCCGATTAATGGAGTAGAAAGCACCTTGATTGTTTTCCTCCTGACGTATGGATTCAACGTAGGACATTGGGGTAGGTTGCGGCTTGTCAACATTCCTTAGAGGAGTCTTTCCGAGTTCTGTCTGTATATTTACAAATTTCCCTGGGAATGAGGACAAGCCGCACTCAAGGAGTAGTCTATCACCATTACCATCATACTCAGTTATTCCATTACATAAGGCCTCAAAGAGAGCCATGCACAAAGCCCCCCCCTGCTTGAGGGGGGAAGAGGGAATGCTCGCAAGCGAAAATCAGTGAAACTCTAACTCGCTCGACAGCTCAATCGCACCATCAAATAATGTAAGTTATTGATAGTGAATTGCGTAATAAGTGTGATGCTCATTCAAAGTATAATATAGGGCAGTAACTCTACATTCATCAAGTTTGATATGCCAATTTTAAGATGCCCTTGTAAAAATAGCCAAAGAAAGTAGTAGAAAAAGTAATGTGGGCTTGGCACGTGGATAACAGAGTCATTTCACATAAGAGATGAATGACATAATCATATATTCATCTCTAAAAGTAGAAAAGAACTGAAGAAGATTTTTCAGATGTGTAAAAATTCCTTAAGGGACTCCAACCCTAGAAATTATAATCCCTTCTTTATTTTAAGAGGGGTGAGACCCAATAGGTGGAAAGATTCCCTGATAATTTTGTATTCTCCTGATAGGCTCTCCATGATTCATTTCTTGGAAGCTCATATGTGACATCCATTGTTATGTTGCCCCTTGTATTGTTTTTTTTCCTACACTAATTTTAATCTTCTTGTTCTATCAAAAAAAAAAAACTGGCAGAACATCTCTTTTTTTTTTTTTTTTTGAGAGAGAGAGAACAATGAATTGGAAATACGACCTCTTAAGGTAGAGGCACCCCTCATGAAAGACTCATGGACGTGTCCAGCGAGGACTTGAACTCAGGACATCCTCCTACAGCTTCAAGGTGTCAGCCACTAGGCTACGCAGGCTCGGACTAACATCTCATATGTTGCAATAGATCATCTATGATATCATTGCTTTTGTTTCTATAGCTAAAAATAGAAGATCATCATGTTTATGATTGCGCCTTACTGAGGTCCTGATCCCCAATTGTCAACCTGGCTAGTCTAGCTAAAAATAGAAGATCACCATGTCCCACTCTACTATGATTGCGCCGTATTGACGTCCTGACTCCCTCCCCAGCTGTCGGCAAACCTGGGTACTGCCACAAAGATGAATGAACTAAAGGCTATTACTCATCTTGGCAGTACTAATCTCTGGAGGATTTCGTGAAGGTGCACAAAGCACAGAACCGACTCCTCTCTCTCTCTCTCTCTCTCTCTCTCTCTCTCTCTCTCTCTCTCTCTCTCTCTCTCTCTCTCTCTCTCTGAGAGATGGCGTGAGGCATGTAGCTCCGTATCTTCTTGGACTCTAAGTCTATTCCCTCGAGCGATGAATGAAGAGCGATGTGAGCTAGGACAGAGAGAACGAACTCACGGCCTACTGAAGAGGCATGTTTCTTGACAGTCGATGCAGCAAAACCGTGGCAGCCATAGGAAAATGGGAGCAGAGAGTGTGCATTTGTAGAGTTATCTCTCTCTCTTGTTCAGAGAAAGAAATGGTGTAGCTGTTGAATGGTCTGAGTCTAGCCAAATACTGATGTACAGGTGACGGATGTGTTGCTTGTTCAGCTGAATATTGATTCACAGGTGACTGACTGATGCACAGGTTTGCGCATTTTCTTTGTGTACAAGTGGCTGCGCGCTTCGTTTGTGTATAAGTAATGCTTCAGAGGATGCAACCACGAGCTTCTGATGGGTACTCTGTAGACACTACTTGTGCTACCTATGGGGGGCTACAGTAGAACAAATGGTGTTGCAAGATGGATTGGATCCGACCGATGATGCATGGATTTTCGGTTTTTTGCGCAGTGTACAAGGTAGGAACAACTGACAAGTCGATTACAGAATTGTGAGCTACTCTGACTGCTCTTGGAACACGAATTGGACGAACAAATCCCACATTCTAAAAAGAATACTTTATATAACAACAAACATGTGCAAACCTTTCAAACCCTTGCTGAATAAAGAGCTACACCCAAGTGTTGTAGATTCAAAGTTCAATGTGCAATAATAAACATAGCACACAACTGTTGCAATCCCTTCAAAGTGCATGGAATCATCAAGATAGCATCAGAATAGTGGTTATAACCACCTTAAACAAAGATGCATCATGAATGCTATCAAATCACTTATGAAGATCATAGAGCATCCTCAAAACCAACAAGAAGAGTGGGAGGGTGGAAAAATAGGGGTAAAGGAGTGAAAAGATGAATGAAAAAGAAGAGTGGGAGGGTGGGCAAATGGGTAAAGTGAGACCCAAAACAGTATAAAGATTGATGGTAGAACTCTCTCAATGAGGAGAAAGCAAAACCATCAACACTCACAGCACCACCAAAATCTCCACAATCACTGCCAAAATGGCCGCCAAGACCTCTAGCTAATGCTTTGATACCATGTAGAGAGTACACGTGTGGAATCAAAATGAAAAGAAGAGTGTACTCACAAAATGAAAGAGTATGAGACTCAAAAGTGAGTAGATCATGAAATGGAAAAACTTACATGGATTACAGTGAGCTTGCCAAGAGCATGGAGTAGGCTCCAAAAGCTTCTAACCAAGTACAAAGTGGGGGAGAGGCCCTCCTTATATAAAGTTGAAGGGGGCTCTCCAAAATACATCATATGTTGGATAATTCTACTTGACGGAGAATGAATAAACTAGTAGAAGCAAAAGGCAAGGTATCCAAATACAAAGAGATACAATGTAAAATGGAAATGAAATAGAAATGGACTGCCTCCTAGATACAAAATGGATATGCACTTATGTGGATACACATGGAAATGATGTAGAAGAAATCATGTCGTCAACAAGTAATGCATCTGTTTGGAAAGGGAAGACAATGAATGAAGCTCATTCAAGTGAAGGAATCAATAAAGGAAAAGAAAAGGCAAATTATTAAGACCATCAATAGATATATGTGGACTCTACAAGTGATAAATATGTGGATAAATTAGAAACTTGAGGATTAAAACATCCAAACCAAGGAGGAGGATATTCCTACCACCTAATGGTGAGTTAAGGTCATCCAATAGGTTGAAATACCATGGTCAAAGGTGAACTTATGTTTGGTTCATTGTAAGACATTATGCCTACATGATTCAAGCTATGGCCTTTGAAGAAATTTATTGTTTTGAAGAAGCAAATAAGCACAACTAAGGGAATGAAGCCATGGAGGAGGAATTCGAGGCACTTGAAGACAATAGTGCTTGGTCATTAGTGCCAAGAATAAAGGACATGAAATGCATTGAATGGGTGTACAAGGTAAAGATACATGTATATGGGAGCATATCTATGTATAAAATGAGGTTGGTTTCCAAAGATTTTTCTCAAATATTTAGCATAGACTTTGAAGATACATTCATTCTAGTAGCTACATCATTAGGGGAAAAAATGAACCCTCTTTGGGCCTTTTAGCTCAAGGGCTGATTAGTGATGGACCAATGAGAAGAGGGTGGTGGCCACAGTCTACTCCCTTAATCACATAGACTAGGCATAGGCTTCCCTTGGTTTTGTGTGGTCAAAGATACAAAAACCACCTAGAACTCGTGGTTTTGGCTTTGTGAATGGTTTTGGAATGCTTCACAATCAATAGGAGCCCTTAGATTTGTTCAATGATCCAAGGGATAAGGTGAAAAAGCAAAAGTCAAGGCGCCAATGAACCTGGACCCTTGGATTGCACTTGTTATCAATGGTTGGGATTAGATTCATGTTAAAAAATGCGCCATGAGTTCTACACCCTTGGATCCAGCTTCAAATCGGACGCATCTGCTTGAAACCAAGAAAGTTTGGGTGCCTAAAATGTGGACCATCGGATATTCAAGTGATGTAATGGCTGAGAGTGAGGCCCCAACATCGAAAAGTGCCTTTTGTTGTCCACCCTCTGATCTTGGACCCATCCGACGGCTCAGGATACCTCCGAAATTGCGATCAGCCCGAATTCCGGTTTACCGTTGGATCTCTCTTGATCTAAGGGACCAAAAATGTGCAGAGAGATTGAAAAACGTGCGCCGGCTGTTAGTCTTCATCATTATGTTGTCAGACGTTCTCTCACTAGAGATGCATCCAATTAAATCTGGGCGATTGATTTGAGGCATCCAAAGGCCAAAATTTGTTCATCTTTAGAATTTGAATACAACCTTTTGTGAATCATTATTTTATTTGACAATACTACTAGTGGTTTTGCAAGGCCCCTTAATCTCCTAGATTAAGCTTTTTAATCCAAATCCTTACAAGGCCCATGCAGGGCTCATTTTTTCCCCTAATGTGATAGAATTTTAATAAGCTCAAGTGTGTGTGAACCAAGGCTAAAGTCAAGTTCCATATCACTTCACTCTTTCAAGAGAGAAATTCAATTTTTGGTGGACTATGGTAGTGAACATTTGGTCCTAGGAAGGGTGCATCAATTTTCTACTACAACTAGGAGTAGATATACTCCATCAATGGTATAGAGCTCAACATTGAGAATTGATGACATCAAGAGGAGGCTTTGAAGTTGCTTGAGATCCAAGGATTGAAGCAAATAACAAGAAGATTTGAAAGAAGCATTTGAAGCAAGGGGGAGATTCTATCATCACCAAAGGTTCAAGACAAGTGTAGGCTCTCGTGGGAAGGTAACATATCACTCTTCCTCACATCTATCACAATCCAAGGGGGGATTAGGAGCCACTATATAGTCTCATAAACAATGGGAGACTATAATACTCAGATTGAGAAGCTTGAAAAAAGTAGTTACCAACCTTGGAAGTTTAGAATCTCTAACTTCCTCATGGGAAAGGGTCTATGGGGGTTGGTTAGTGGTACTGAGGTGGATGCATACATAGATCCACATACACCTACTAAAAATCAAAGGAGATCCATTAGAGAGTGGGAAGAAAGGGATAGGAAAGTGATCTTCATTCTATCTCAACACATAAGGAACTCCTTGATAGGTCATATCTAAGAGCTAGATACATCTAAAAAGGTTTGGAAGTGTTTAGAAAGGTTTTACTCTACCTCTACAAAGGCTAGTAAAGTTAACTCAAGAATGATCTCAAAAACCTTGAGAAGTCATCAAATCATAGGATTAATGACTTCATACTCAAAGAAAAATAGATTTCTAATGCACTTAGTTCAATAGGATGTGTCATAGATGATGATGGCCTAGTTGCCCACAAACTTAATGGGCTTAAGAAAGATGATAAATGGAAGACATTTACAACCTCCGTGTATGTAAGAGATTCATTATCTGATTTTGAGCAACTTATTTCCCTTATGGTGACTAAGGAGCTCAACCATGGAGGCCACAAGTCAAAGGGTAGCCAAGACCAACTCATTTATGCACGCAAAGGAGGAAGAGGCAAAGGAAACAGAGGTGGTTCAAGAGGAAGAGGTAGAAGCAACTACCAACAAGGAAGCTATCAAGGGATTCAAAGAGGAAGAGGTAGGGGACGAAGATATGGAGGTAGAAGCAAATCCAAATCCAATGGATGCTTCAATTGTGGGAAGCAAGGACACTAATTGGGAAAAGTGAGGTGGGAACAATTAAAAAGGGCAAGGTAACTATGCTAGTTCCTCAACCAATTCAAAAAATGAGCATTTGTTAGCTATAAAGCATAGTGGTGAAGGTCAAGCACATGATCAGATGTGATATATATAATGGTTGTAGTAACCACAAGTCAGGTAGAGAGGAGAACTTCAATAATCTTCAAGAACACAATCAAAGAGGCGTGGAGATAGGAGACAACACAGAGCATGAGATACAAAAAAAGGGAGATGTGAAGCTTGAAGGCAACCATAAAGCAAGAGGACTATCTGAGAAATACCTACTATAACAAAGAACTTAATCTCGATTGGACAAATGGTTGAAAGGGGATACCAAGTAAAGTTCAACCACAAAGGATTCTTTATTGAAGACCCAAGGAATGGATATGAGTTGATAGCCAAAGGAAAGAAGGAAGGAAGGACGTTCACTCTTGATATTCGCAAAGGGAAAAGCAACACGAAAATGTTCACCATCTATAGAAGAAAATTTGCCCTATACTCAGCCTCACAACTAGAAGTGACCATAGTAGGTTGCTTCTTGCTCCAAAAAGATATGCATGATCTACCAAGCATGAAGCAAAAACCACTAGTGGACACATGAATGTCATAGCAAGAAGCCCAATCTATGTCCGATTAAGCATGTAAATATGGCGGTAATCATCCCCTCTTGGGATAAAAAAACTCAAGTAGTCAAGTACCACTCAAGTAATGAAAGATGCACTTAATCGCATGCCAATGCTTGACACATGGGAAATGCATAAACTTTCTCATCTGAGAGATAGCAAACTGGATGCATAAACCTACTCACCTTGTCAATGCATAACCCTCCTCTTTTTTAATTGGCTAACTGAAATCAAACTCGTAGGGAATGAAGGCACATAATGTACATACGATGCACCACTAGGTAGTATAAGGCACATATCTTTTGTACCCTCAACTTTATATGTTGTACCATCCAACATGTGCACACATCGATGACTCTCAACTGAGAATCGATAAAACCACTTGCAGATTGAAGTAACATGGAAAGTTGGCTAGCGCATCAAGCAACCAAGCCAAATGTTTATCATCCAAAGAATAAGATGAATCCTAAGATAAATCATAGAAGAAAGTGATATCATGCTCATTGGCATAATCAATCATTATAGACTCTCCTAAAACATATACCTCACCTTCATCACATGCATGTCTTTGATGTCATCATCACATCTACCTAAAGCAACGTCATCAAGGATCCCTCGTGATGAAAATGCCAACATCAAAGACATTGATATGATCTATTTCTCTTTTGAGTCAATGGACTCACATACATATCATGTCGTTCTCTACCATACTACACTACTCGTCTCTTTATACATCAAAAACTCATATATAGAATACACAATTTGTAATTAGATAATGGATCTAGCCAATGCATCCATATCAACCCACATGTGTTTGGGCATGTTGTGAGGCCTCTCTGCATCTCGATGCACATACATGTGTAACCTTGCACAAACCAACATATGTCATATATGGTCTTTCCACCTCGAAAAGTTAGTGCCATCAAATCGAGAAGATATCATGTTGGCAATCCAAGAGACTAACAATGTAACACGAGACGTGAAGTCGACCATAAGTGAATATTCTATCATCAATAGGATCACACCTACATACCCATATGCATAATGCACATCATAAATGTCTCACTCAAACCATTTGATTCACCTATCACAAAACCATGCATCTAGCAAGCATATAAAACCATGAGCATAAGCGTACTCGCCAAGTCTCCAGAGTGACCAAAGAGATGTGAAAGAATCCTAAGTAAATTTTGGTAGAGTATGCCCTATAAACTGAGTGATCGAGTCAAGATAATCATTAGCAAAAGAAGAATGAATACATATCACCACTTTTCATTGATCCATCCATATACATATAACGCTACCCCTATGTTAATACACATCTATCTTTTATAGAGCATTGCCTTAGAAGATCATTATGTGGGTTTCCAGGCTCCCATGCAAGTGTGCACGTCTCTCTTCTCCTCTCCCTCCCTCCACCTCTTTTTTGCTCCTCTTGTTCAACCCACCAAATGCCTTTGTCTATAATTCTCATGAGCTTTGTACTCTTATCTTGAGATATAAAAGAGCTTCTTGGAGCAAATTACCTCTTGCCTACTCGTGAGTGTGTGTGCATGCATGAATGTGTGCACCTATATATGTTCTTGCCCTCTTGTTGTAGGTGCATTTACTTTCATCTTTTCATGTGTGGTCTTCATACCAATGATTATTTGCTCCATGGATTCAAAATTTCTTTATTGTGTTTGTGTGGGCTACAACGATGTGGGCTTACAGATGTGCCTCTAGAGAACAATCTAGAGACTTCCAAGACCACAAGCTTCACCTAAGCCCACTAATCAACTCGATCATGCATAAATTTGTCATAAAATTGCATCAACACATTATCTCCACTCATGGGTAGAAAACCTTGACATAATAGAGCCAAGGGATAACACTTTTGTGTCCACTTTAGGGATTCATATATAAACACCTCAAGACACCACAGTGGGGAGCTAGAAGCTCAATCCATCACCAACTTTGCAACAAGGGATACATAAAAACATGCCCAAATTATCTCATTTTTAATATTAATTATTTGAATCGTAAATTGAGATTCCCAAATTGATTCCGAGCTTTGGAATTGACAACACTATTATTTAGATTTTCATGAGAGTCTAGCATCAACATTTTGTATTCCCTTTCCAAGTTAAATACATTTTTCATGAGAAAACTATACTTCATGCATGCTTTATAGATTGATGCATAAAAAATGATTGACACAACCTGTTTGAGAGTGGATATGTTATTCATCACAACTAGAAAATGATGAAATAGGCATAATCTACATTTCTTTCTTGCTCTTACCCACATAATATATGCTAGATTGGATCCCCACTTCAACTATCCACTACTTTAGATGATTATGAAGTCGTTGGAGGGGTAATGCTCCAATGCATAATTAGTCCTAAAAAAAATTTAAAACATATCCAACGTGAAAGATCCAAGAAACACATGATAGGGGGGACTATCTCCGTAGTGGGATGCTTGCTTAGATCAAGACAAACAAGGTAAGTACTATAAAATTTAAAGTGGAAATCTCTATTGAAAAACACTTGTGTTCATCTATATAGTAAATTTGGATAATCTCCATCGGAATCTAATGTATGAACTCTTCCAAAAGAACATCTTTTCAAGGAAGTGATGTAGAACTTCCTATGTAGCTAAAATTGAAGAAGTTGCCATAAGTGTAGTAGACCCTTCCTCCACCAAAAAACCAAATTATTTCCTATTAATGTTGCATATTCCATACATCCATTTGGTAAGTTCTCTCAAGAAGCCATCTTTGAAGTGCAATGTCAAGCTATGTGTGTCACTATAGAACAACCACCAATTCCATCAAAGCTAAGAAGAAAACAAGGTTATATGACCCATTAATTGTAAAGTATGGAGGAAGTTAAACTACAATTTCCCATCTCATAGTCGCTAAAATGCACTAAAGAATCCATTATCAACTATTGTGGCATTGAAAAAGAAAGAGAAAAGGCATAAATACTAGCCTTCCATTCTATATTCCAATCTTTATCAAAGTCTCTCTCTCTCTCTCTCTCTCTCTCTCTCTCTCTCTCTCTCTCTCTCTCTCTCTCTCTCTCTCTCTCTCTCTCTCTCTCTCTCTCTCTCTCTCTCTCTCTCTCTCTCTCTCTCTCTCTCTCTCTCTCTCTCTCTCTCTCTCTCTCTCTCTCTCTCTCTCTCTCTCTCTCTCTCTCTCTCTCTCTCTCTCTCTCTCTCTCTCTCTCTCTCTCTCTCTCTATATATATATATATATATATATATATATATATATATATATATATATATATGTGTGTGTGTGTGTGTGTGTGTGTGTGTGTATTTATTTATTTATTTATTTATTTATTTATTTATTTATTTATTTATTTATTTATTTATTTATTTATTTATTTATTTATTTATATATATGTAAATATAAATACATATATATATATATATATATATATATATATATATATATATATATATATATATATATATATATATATATATATATATATATGTGTGTGTGTGTGTGTGTGTGTGTGTGTGTGTGTGTGTGTGTGTGTGTGTGTGTGTGTGTGTGTGTGTATATATATATATATATATATATATATATATATATATATATATATATATATATATATATATATATATATATATATATATATATATATATATATATATATATATATATATATATCCCTCTCTCCCTCTCTCTCTCTCTCTCTCTCTCTCTCTCTTTATTGCATTCATTGACCTTTGATTGAGCTTTCACCACTTTGAAGGGCAATTTTTAGACCAACTTTTGAGCTTCCTCCAACACTCCCCCTCCTTGCTTTCTGTCATCCACGACAAACATCTTTGTGGCATCCAAGATGAGCATGGCCATTGATGTGGAGATATCAGGTGCTAAATATTAGCATCGTAGTCCAATAATTGGCACCTATAAAACCTCTTAAACAAGTAGATTATAACTTTTTGGAGACTATTTTTTACATTTTGAATATCTTTTATGTGTGCACCTACCAAACCTCTTAAACAAGTAGACTGTAGTTTTTTCAAGAATATTTTTTATTTTTTTATATCTTTTATGTGTATCCTTAGAAAAAAAAATGTTGTGCTAAAATAAAATAAACGATGGAAGAATGAGGGTATGCATGAGTGATGTGAGCTTTCAAAAAAAAAAATGGATGAAAAAAATCAAAAATAGGCTGGGTTGGGATTGAAGGGTGGTGTGTGTTGTGATAACAGAAAAAAGAAAATAGAATTACTTCCACAACTTAAAAATAAAAGAAAAAATTATTAGAGGTGGATTGTGGAATTAGTCATAGGGGGACTACTTAGTGCAATGCATGGGTATCATGCAATAGTGTCTGATGCATGACCTTGTAGAGTAGCCCTATGAATGCAACTTTAGATGCACTTGTTTGAAAAACATGCAAAAGATATGGGTCTTGAGCGATGTATTCAAGGGTTATCCGATGAAGAGGATGCCTATGCTATGGGGATGGGATTTTATTTTTTGCTTTTTTTTTTCTTTTTTTCTTTCTTTCCTTATTTTTTATTGGCCCCATAAGGCATACAATCCATAAGATCGACAAAATTCTAAACGTTGATGATACTTGCATGGCTTTTTCCTCCCTGAATTTTTCCTAGGTAAAAGGTGAAGAACATAAGAGTTGATTGCTTGTTTAGTAGTCCTTGAACATCATTATGGGATGTATAAGTAGGTCCACTGCATTTCTCCATATGGGTACCTTGAGACCATCACAAAGTATTGCGAGGGAAAGAGACCCAACTTAAGCACAATGATCTTTATCAAGTGGAACTTGTTCTCGACATTCGGAGATCTTTAGTAAGAAGATTGCACCAAAAGGACTGATTGATGTTCCATGTCACCTCATTCAAATATTTAGTACCTTGATAGTGAGGTATTTGAAGAAATCACTCCAAAAATGAATCTCATCACTCATGATGTAATATCTTTCCAAACAAAAAAGTGTAACATGTGCAAACAGCTAGAGTCACACAACTAAGGGAACCGATTTTGTTTCTATCATTCGAACCTAGGATCACAAAAAAATTATATTAAAGAATCACTAAAAAAATGTCCCTCAAATGTTTTTTCTGTAGCATGAATAAAAAAATTATTATCAATCTTTCCTCTCAATAAAAATGCCTTTAAAATTATCTTTATTAATATATTATGTGTGATTATCTAAAGAATCACAAAATCATGTCGATAAGTAATCTCTGATAGGATTGTTGGATCATTTCAAGCCTACATCAATGGTTGCCATGAATATTTCAGATCTCTCTATAGCAATTTTTTTAAAAAATGATTATTTATGATATCTAAGGTACGGACACATGAACTTCAAAATCTAAAAAAGTAAAACATGTTCGAATATCTTCCATTTCTAAAACATGGTTTATAGGTACATTCTTCTTTTGAATCAAGCTCCACTGGTTGTTATGAAACTTGTGTCCATAAGTGGTCTTTGTTTAATGTTTGGTAGCTCATGCATACCTTGGTTGAGCAAAAAGTAACCTACTTTGGCCACTAGTTGTGAGGTTGAGTACAAGCGCAACTTTTGCAACCACTTTTGAGTGTATATGGCTCAAATGCCTTATGATTTACTTGAATGTTCATCAAACGTTTGCCACCATCATATTTACTAACAATTAGAGCACATTAGGAATTGAAAGAAATTGTGTTCCATGCTCGCACTTAGCACATTGAGGTCCACTATCATTATGTCCAAAAGAAACTCTCTATTGCATAGATTAGTTTGGTGTATGTACCAATACAAATGTTACAAACCTTTTTACAAAGCTTTTGCTTTGTGAGAAGTTCACAGTTTTTCATAAAGTTGTGGGCTTACTCCTTTTTGTGGATTGATATTAGTCCACATGGTTGACACTTCCCTATACATGAGTATCAAACGTTGTTCATTGGATCACTTCCAAGAGGAATTTGTTATTTACTGATGTATGTGAATACACTTAGGACTGTCGAAGCACTTTTTTCCTTCTTAATAAGATTTCTTTTTCATGGTTTGTATATATGTCGAAGCACTTTTTTCCTTCTTTAAAAGGTTTATTTTTCATGGTTTGTATATATGTCTATAACCCTAACAAGCTACTTATCTTTTGTACATTCACTCAATAATACACTCAATGTTATGTTCCAAGCTTCTTTTGCTTCCTCTTGTCCTTTCAACTCCAACATCTCCAACAATCTGCCTAGCATTACGTTGTAAATGATGTTGGGATGTGGCACTTTCTAGTTGTTGTTCAAATAGATTACAAGTTCTTTTCAGACCACGACTGAGAAATATGAAATCAAGAATAAGAAGATTTTAAATATTTGAAAAGTGTGTAGTGGATACAGATATTTGTCAGAAATTTTGTTACTAATGGGAGGACTTCCTGACACTAAAACATGCAAATTGTTCCATTTCAATAAACACCTGTGTAGCTGATGAAATGAAAAGCTGGATAATTGGATAACGAAGGTCGAACTGCTAGTCATATGCCTACTAGTTAAACTAGAAGTACAAGACTCACTATAGACTTTTTTGTTCACAATTCCAATGTTTAACCTCTTACCAGGCTCAAGTAAGATAGAGCTTTCTGTCACATGCAGCTGCAGCGGGTCATTGTTAAAAGGGAGAAATTGAGAATTTATGGATGAGTCTACTGTTTCACATATTTCATGTATGCCTAGTTGACAAACAACCATTGCATCTAGAATTTTTGTCTTGATATGCATACATCTTGAGACATCCTCATGGTTAGTAATGATATGTTTAGAAATGATGTGTTTTCTTTTGAGAAATTTCAAGGGTACATTCACATCGCAAACGTGGTCTAAAATAATTCTCTTGAAACATTGATGAGCTGCTGGTTTCCTTTTGCACTGCATTGTCAAAAAAATGTCCCCTGAATCAGATCCAACCGAGAGTTGGAATGCATCACATATCCCATGATCATAGGCAGCACGTTCATCCACTTGTCCAAAGAATTGCTGTCCATAACTTAAAGCTGTATGTGTCTTGGAGTTGGTGAGAAGTGAAACCTGCACAACATAATCTGGCCTTAATGGCACAGTCTTAGCAAAAAACTCTGCCTCTTCTAGGTGCCCAGTCCTGCCAAGAAGATCTACTACACAACTGTAAAATTGTACACTCAAATGTGAATCATTTGACTGCATCATATCACCATAATAGCAGCAGGCCTCTTTGAGCATGCCAGCACAAGAGTAAGCTGTAGACATTGGAGAAAATAAAGGCTTCTCACAAACTGCAGTTCCAATGACGTCGATCATCTGAGAACTACCATCTTCAAGACCAGTATTTCCAAGGACTTGAGATGCCTCATCTGACATACCAAAACCAGCATACATGCTAGAAATTCTGTTTCTGACTGTAATATCAAAATCACCACCAATTTTGACAAGTTCACCATGTACCATTCTGCCAGTTTCCCTAGCTCCAACTGTAATACATGCCTTCAAAATAGCCAGCAATAGTGAAACATCTGCTTGAATGCTCTTATTTTGCATCTTGACATACAGTTCAAGTGCCATGAAATCTCGCCCATTTTCCAGACATGCTGAAATTATTGCACACCAGGAAGGCACCACTGATGTTCCTAATCCCACAAATACTTTTAAACAATCTTCCATGTAGCCACATTTTGAATACAAATCCAACAGCGAGGTCCCAATTTCTGCATCATTGTTCAGACAATACTCACAACAGTAGTGGTGTATCAGGAAGCCAAATGTTACTACTTTGATACTGGTAATAGCTTTCAAAAGGCTTAAAAATAATGCTTTGCTGGGTTCTATAGACTCAATATTCATTTTTATGAAAAGCCACAAAGCATCATTACCTCGACCTTGATGTGCATACCCACCAACCATTGATCCATAGAGTACAACATCTTTTAAAGGAAAACCATCAAAAACTTTGCGAGCATCCTTTAAATTCCCACATTTTGAATACATATCAACAGTTGCACTTCCAAAAGCAAGATCTTTGTCAAATCCATTGCTAATCCCATGCATGTGTATGTGTCGCCCATGTCTAACAGCACCTGCTGTACTACAAGTACTAAGCATCAAGAGCAAGATCGTTAGATTTGGCTTCAAGTCATGTTGTATTAAACCATCAAACAATTCAAAGGCCGGCAATACCTGGCCATTATTCACATATCCTGGAAGCATTAGGCCAAAAGATAGCTCATCTACTTCTGGAATCTTGTCAAATATACTCTGGGCTTCTTCCAAACAGTTTAAATGCAGATACATATCTATAAGTGCATTTCCCACTGAGATTTCCTGATCAAGGCCAAGAGCAACTATCAACTTATGACTTAGCATTCCTTGCACCTGAGCTGATCCATTGCTGCAAGCTTTTAAGATGCAAAGAAAAATCGCCCTATTGGGGCATATCCGTTCTTCAACTATCTTATCTAGCATATAAATTGCAGTAGAGTAAAACCCATGTTCAACAAACCCTGCTGTCAGAGCACCCCAAGCAATTATATCCCTTTGACTATGGTGTTCAAAAAGTTCAAGTGCCTCAGATAACAAACCGCACTTTGTGTACATATCAATAAGTGCATTCTGTATTACATATATATCTAGTCCCTTTTCAGTAATCTCACTATGTATGTATTTTCCAGTGTCAATCTTTGCAATGATTGCACATGCTTGCAGTACAGACAAATACACAACCACATTAGGCTGGATTCCAGAATTCAGCATCTCCCAATATATATCTAATGCCTGAAAACAATGGCCATTTGCAACATGACCTGATATCAAAATATCCCATAATACAATATCTGAATTCGGTAAACGCTCAAAAATCTTTCTTCCCTCTTCTAAGGATCCACAGTCAATGTACATGCTTATAAGAGAGCTTGCCACAACCAAATCCACTTCATACCTTCGTTTCAATGCTTCATTGTGAATGAGTCTGCCCTCGCACACGGCACTTATACTGCTGCATGCCTTTATTGCAGCTGAGAAAGTAAATGTGCTTGGTTCTACACACATTTCATGCATATGCCCAAACAGCTCAAGAGCACTGAACCCCTGAGAGTTGTGTGTATATCCTGCTATCATTGCTCCCCATGTCACCACATTCTTACTTGGTAATGTATCAAACAAATAGCGAGCATCTTCCAAATATGTACATTTCGAATACAAACTGATGAGAGTGCTTCCAAGATTAACATCTGCCTCAAGCCCAGTGGCAGCAATTTTATCATGCACAATTCTGCCTTCATCTATACTACCGACAGCAGCGCATGCTTTAAGGACAGATAAAAAAGTGACCACATCTGGAACTATACCGATATCTTGCATTTTAATATAAAACTGGAGCGCCGTGTGTGCCTCACCTAATTTCTCACATGCTGAGATGATTGCATTCCATGTGAATACGGTCGGTTCCAATGCCTTGTAAAAGACTCTGTTTGCATCATTCAAGCTTCCACAATTGGCAAAGAGACGTATGAGATGATCATTCCAGTATGTGATATGCTCACAGCCGTCCTCAATCATAGCACACTGCATATGCCTTGCTTTCACTAGGTCTCTTATTTTTGGAAAGTTTTTCAACAAGGCTGTACATGATGACATGTTAAGCTGGGATTACTACTAGGGGAACAAATACATAGTCGTCGTAATGCTACTTCAGAATATGTCTGACAGCGTCACCTCAGGATAGTGCATGACAAGCAGAGTGTTGCTGTCTTGCTCTCGTTCGTTCTCTTCTCAGCTGCCTACTCAATTGCGCCTCGAGAATCGATATTGATATTTCACACGATGCTTTATGCTTTCGATGTATGTCCTTGGCCTGTACAAGAGGTGCTCCATCTGCAGGAGGCGAGAACACTATCCGCCTCACTGTTGATGCTGGGAAGTGCATCTGTAAAGAATAAAAGGAAAACATTTTGGGACGTTTGTCACGCTTGTACTGCTGCTTCAACTTTCAACTGTAGCAATTCTATATGCCCACTTTTCTGAGCACAAGTGGTGATGAACCCGCTACTCAAATGGAAGAACTTTGCTGCATCCAGGTATGAACTGAACCCCAAAAAGATGTATTCCAAGTCTCACACGGACACAGCAAGAAGTTTTCCATCAAAAGGTCTCTAATTCGTAGTTCTTTTTTCACATGGTATGAAGGGACTTTTAGAGAGAGATGAATGAGTTTTTAAAGAGATTTGTGGTAGTTCTTTTTCTCATGGTTTAAAGGGGTTTTATAGAGAGATGAATCAGTTTTCGAAAGACATTTGTAGTTTTTGAAGAGGTCTAACGGAACCCAAAAATGAAGAAAAAAACCCAGAGTGTTCTACAAGATAAAGAATGAGGAAACGACTTCTTAACTCAATCACATCCTCATTGTATGGCCCCTTGAGTGTACATGTAACATGGAGGTCAATGTGGAATTAACCCACCTCAAGTAGTCGACAAGCTTTACTTCTCAAGTGTCTTTCTAAAAGAACTCCACCTCATGGGCACATTAGAAGTGTTCAATCACTCTTCACTTTAGTGAGTTACTTTGTCATATAAATGGTGAGATATGCACCATGCAAAAAGAAAATAATAAAATTTAACATAATTTTAAAGATGTCTTAATAAGAAACATGAGCACATGAATAATTATACAATCTTCATAATCTTTCAGTGTGTGTTTATGTGTCTGTCTTTGTTTGAGGTACTACTATTTATAAGTTTATGGTGGATTGAATTAATTATCTCTATTAGCATAGTATAGATAGGACATTCTAAGAAGAGAAAAGTACATTGTGTGCCATTCACCTCTCACACATATATATAGTGCATGTACCTTAATCTAAGTCATGCTAGAGTCACAACGACTCTAGATGTATGTAGAGGTCTAGGACTCAAAATAAGCTTGAGAAAGAAGGTTAGTCAAAAAAATGTCCATGGGTAGGTGCAAAAGACCTTTTTCAAATAAATTCATTCATAGATGCAAATCTAGTGAAATATTTTATCGTCTAAATTCTTTAATAGATACAAAACTAGTGAACTACATTATCACGTGTGGATAGATCTAGCTCTTGGTCGTTTCTTAGTCATTGATATAAGTTTTGTTTAGAGGTTCCACCTCCAACCAACTTGAGACACTTACCACAAGTCATTATCATTGTGGCATGTAGCGTTCATGGATATTTTTCTCGAACAAGTGCCAAATTTCAAAATAGTTTTTTTTTAACTACTAATTATTGTGAGAGAAGTAGAAACATCCTTGCCTGTCCAATTTCTACTAATGGAAAATTCACTGAAAGATAAATCATTACCTTGTATTTCTAGAGTGTATATGATTCTATTATGTTTATATGCAAGCCATCAAACTCATTTAGTACTTGAAACCAAAATCATATGGGAGTGAGTATGCAGAAAAAGTATCATATGAACTTGCATCTGCAACACTTCCCCTCAAGTCCATCATCGAATATCTTTAACATTCAACATTCTTGCCATGTTCTTCCCTCAATGGGAAAACCCAAATATATTAATAAAAATTTCCCATTTCAAAATTAAATGTGATGGAGAAGTTGAACACTAAATGCATTTTAGATGAAACTAAGGAATTTAATGAGTCATGAAACAAAATACATTGACATATAGTTGCATTGAGTAACGATAGTACTCATCAAAGAAGAATTGATACAAAATGTGAATAGAAGTGATATACAACCAAGTTGAGTTAAGAAAAAGATTAAATTGTGCAGCTTGAAGGTAAGTATTAAATAAAAGCTAAGAGATGAAAAGGAAAGAATGAGAAGGGAACCATGATAGTGATGTAGCAATGAAAAAATTGATGGAGGATTTTCTTAAAAAAACATTCGATAATAACTATGAAATAATGGCATAAAAGATGTATCGAATGAAAGCAAAACTTAATAAAGACAACGGATGAGCTTCACCAAAATGTCTTAATTGTTCTTGAAAAATTCCAGTAATAATTTATTCTTCTTCCAATTTTCTAATAAAAATTCCAATAATAATATTTTTTTTTTCAGATTTAATGTGCATAATTAGTGGGACTTAAGTGTTTTCTTAGTATGCATGTTGATGTTTTAGTTAACGTATGTGCTTTTCGAATGCTAAAAGAGGAATACACAAATTTGAACACTTTAAATGATTTGTGGTGCATTCAAAATAGTCTACCACATGTTTTTGTTACTCCAAATGTCTTTCAATAATATCTTGAGCTCACTAGTAGCTTTCATGGCTCTTTCAAAGACATTAGAAAAGGGAGATTCCAAGGCTTGGATCCATGACCTCTGATATTTAACTCTTCTATCTTATCCAGCTTTCTTTTAATCCTAAAATGCTTACTTCCCGATATGAATCAATGTAAAGTTGTGTAATAATATTTTCTTCCTCCTCTAGGGTAACGATTCTTAGAATGAAACTTCAAATTTAGGATTGAACTGATTGTAAGTGAAAGAAAAATCCATGAAATACATCCTCTCTAGAATTTTTCATCCTCTAGTATGTTCCGTTAAAGTTCATTAAATTCATATATGTTGTTAAGATATCAAGCTCAACATTTGATGATTGAGAATAACATGTACAACTTTTCTTTTCTCTAAGATGTAAAGTGGTTATGTTGATATATATAAGGGATATTCTCAATGAGCTTCAGTGAATTTACTTATCGTAAATGATGTCACATTTTCTTCTTGCAAACTCACTCATTTGCAAAAATTAGGGTTTTCTTTATGTATTGCTCTTTATATATTGTATTTGTTGTATTGTTGTATTAGGTCATTCTTGTGCATTATCTTTATGTAATAGAAGAAGAAGAAAAAGAAGAAGAAGAAGAACAACAACAACAAGATCATCTTCCTTGCCTCAATCTATGTGTGCTCATCTTCTTGCATGTGAGAGTGTGTGAGGGCTCTCTTCATTATCTCCTTTCTCTTGATGTGGTATTAGAGCAAAGTGTGATTGTTAAGATCTTGTGAAGAAGGCCAATAGTGAAGAGTCTGTTAGTCGGCCGCCGGAGTAGGACAAATGTAATGACTGTCGGATGTAACGGAGTTCCTTGAATTACGCGTGAAAAGTTGGTACGCGCGTCCTGTAAATCTATATAAAGCAATGTAAGGAGAATGGTCAAAGAGACGTCTTTTGCTGGAATTGCCAGATTGTTCGCCTTAACGTTTGTGAGATTAGTGTTTACACTGTTATGAAGTTCTGAGTATTGTTAGTGTTGAATTCTGCATCGTCTGTTTATACTGAAGTTCACCGTAACGAATGTTGAGTGACGGACTGTGTGTCTGAGTACTATTCTCGTACCGTATTGCTGTGTGTTCTCAGTTGTTGAGGACCTTGAATTAGTCTGAGTAATTATCTTACTATGTGAGTTGAATAGGTAAATTGTTGTACTGTTGAGTATGTTCTGTTCGGTTTATGGAATTCATTGTATTTGGTAACGAGGACGAACTATTACTTTCGGTAAACATAAACTTTATTTGAGATCGCTGTAAGTGTTGTGACGAACGAATCTGTCGGTTAAAGTATTATCTCTGGCTGATTACTACTGTTAATATTGTAGTTCAGACTACTGCTCTGTTCCAATAGCAGGGTAGTCTGAAGAAGTACGGTACCCAGGAATATAGAAAGCAAGTCTCGCCCAGTTGATGTTAATGATTTGAGCTAAGATGCGCATTAGTATTATTATTGATTGTAACAAAGGTTTGGGAAATTAGTACAGGGCCTCTGTCTAACAGACCCCTACCACTCCCAAGAACCCACACTGGTATGACAACGCTTTTCGGTAATGATACTGAAAGTTTAACACAGTTTATGGTGAAGTACTGTTTTACGTTTAACATTTGTTCGGTAACGATTTCGGCTGGTCATTAACACAGTGTTTCTGTAACACTTTAACACTTGGCGCCGTCTGTGGGAAGGTGGCATCAAGATTGTCAGTCGTCTGTCAGAATCAAACATCAAGATTATCGTTCGATGGGCAATAGCAATAGAATCAGATTGTTGCAAACTATTCCGTTAGTAATACTACGCGATTAGTACAAAAAATGATACATGCCGGTTACTCGATCCGGTGAACGTATCCCAAGAACCATCAGTCTGGAGTACTTAATGTACTAAAGACAACTCTGGAAGGTAAAAGTACAACTAGGTCGGACCCAGTTGTCAAGAAAGTTAAGAACGTTAAAATTGATTCCAGTCATATTCCGGTAGAACGTGTTACGACTCTGGTACATTCCGGTACTATTTCGGCACAGTCTGTCGAAGATATAGTAAGTCCAGAACCTACCAAGATGCAGTTGGAAACTAGTTTAACAATCTTGGAAAAAGATTCAGATTCATCTACGATTAGAAACGCTCTAGTCAAAGAAATCGGTGAAGGCGAAAATACACCGTATTCGGGCATAATTTCGGTGCCTTCCGGTGATATTTCGGTAAGAGAATCACAGTTTTTCGGTGACGGTTTAGCATTTTCTGTTGAATCTTCAGCCCAACCACCATGCTTGGAAGCGAGTTCCCATACACTGGACATCAAGAAGGAAGGAAAGCTGTTCGAAACAGAGATTCGAAGCATATTAAGCAAGATAATCGCACCGGAAAGTGCGCCATCCGACGATATAGATTCCGGTAGTTCAGATATTCAGACCCTAGATACAGAAGGAAGGTATAATACACTCACGATGAACGGGCAACAACAACAACAGTTATGTCCACCCAGGCCACCTCCAACGGGAGTGACATACACGAAGTTTGGTGGATTTCCAGGAGATGATCCAGATGCTCACGTACGCACTTTCGAGATAAGCTACGCAGTTCTCAACCATCCACCGGATCAGGCCTACAAAGCCATTGTCTTCCAATCTACACTTGTCAATGAAGCAGCTAGATGGCTTACAGAATATGATATTAATCATTTCGGCACCTACGAAGCAGTACGAGATGCTTTTTTGCAGCGATTCAGGTTAAAAAAGAATCCAGCCAAAATTTTTGATTATTTGCAGAATAACAGACAGAAGGCAAATCAAACCGTACAGGAGTATGCTACTCTCTTCAGAACACACTTAAGGCAGCTACCACCGGCCCACGCTAACTTGCCAGATGACGTTATCACTTAGTGGTTCATCAATGGCTTGGTTCCACAACTTAAGCAGATCATGATCATAAGATGTGTCGGAGCCATGTCCCTCGATGCAGTCATTGCAATGACTCTGCAACTGGAACACAAAGTCGGTGGATTTACAGAAGATTTGGAATGGTTAAAAGCAAACAAAAATGTTGCAGAAGATATGACTAGACAAGTATACTGCAACACATGCAAAAATTCAGGACATACCAGTGCCAATTGCGCACTTAATCAGACATTCTGCGCTATCTGCAACATTGCTGGACACACCACCAAAAACTGCGCATACAATGCTAGAGTACAGGGAACAGCAACTGTCAATGCAATTATCCAGGAACAAGGACAACCAGCCAACCACTATGTACCTCCACAAATGAGAAACAACCAGCAACAAGGATATCGAAATTACCGAGGACAGAGGAATAACAACTATAATCCAAACCGCTGGCAGAACGGACCACCACCGGAAAATTCCAATTTACCACCACCACGCTGCCATTTTTGTGGTGAATTTGGACATATTAGGAGATTTTGCAAGGATGCAGCTGAGTATGATCAAAGGAAGAAGGAACGTCAAAATCCAATGGCCAACATGGTAAAAATCACACCGGTGGAAACACAGGCTGCTGCAGTCCAGACCCGTTCCGATAAACAACTGCAACCGGCAGCAGAAATATTTGAACCAGAGATACGTGAACAACACAGAATGTTTAACAAGGCTAGTGAATGGACCACAGTAGAACCACCGGTCTTCCCAGAGCCTATTCCGGTAACCCAGCCTATTCCGGTAACCCAGCCATCGTTAACAAAGGAAGGAACACAACAAAGGGAGTCAGGAGCAGGAACATCATCAGCAGCAGATACATTACCAACCGTAGACACCTCTGCATCAGCAGAGGCATCAACTTCAACATCAGTAGAGCCTGTCAATCAATCTCAACAGGCCTGGGAAATCCTATCTAAGGCATCTATCACTCTGCCTTTGGGCCAACTACTAGCATTAGTACCTGGAATTCGACAACAGTTCCAACAACAGTTCAGCTCGGTACCTTCTTGTATTCCGGCGACAGCAGCAGTTCAACCGGAACCTGATTCCACGGTTGACCATTCAGTTCCCTTGATTATAGTATGGTATAAGAATCATAAGATTATGCAAGTACTAATTGATGGAGGCTCTGGTGTTAACATTGCGACTGTGACATTATGCCAAAGGTTAGGATGGACCGAAATCGAACCAGTTCAATTTTTTGTCAAAATGGCAGATCAATCAAGAGTCCATCCCGTAGGACTTGTTCGGAATGTACCCATCACTTTGCAAGGTACGACCTTTAAAATGACCTTTGTTATACTAGATCTGTCGGAATCCTCTTTGGATTACAACCTTCTTTTCGGCCGACCGTGGCTGAAGCATGCGAAGGTAATACAGGACTGGTTTGCACAAGAGCTTACGTTTAAAGATGCCAATCGTAGATATGTGGTAAAATTAGATGCTATACAACCCTGCGAGCTTCACGCTAGACCATATTTTGCTGAACCAGTCCATATGCTAGATGGATTGTCAGATGATGAAGAAGAAGAGTTTCTGAAGAGTAACGCTGACTTAATTTCCTTAGGGACTATTGATCTACAGTCCGTTGTAGATAATTGGAATGCTTCAGTCTGTACAGTAATACCCATCACAGAAGAGGCTAAGAAGGAAGACACTGTTTCGACACATGACGATGAACTGCAGCAACTTCTTAAACCAACACACAACACAGAAAAACATCAACAGTTCTATGTTCCCGAAGATCAGTTGATCACTTACAATCTAGGAGATGAAGATCATCCGCGACCTATAAAGATAAAGCAAAACTTACCGGAAACATTTCAAGCAGGCTTAATCCAGCTACTCCGAGAATTCACTGACGTCTTTGCATGGGACTACAAAGACATGAAAGGATTGGACCCCCGTATCTACCAGCACAGGGTCATGCTGAAGCCAGAAGCAAGGCCGATAAAGCAAACCAGCTACCGGATGAATCCCCATTATGCATCTCAGGTAAAGGCAGAACTTGATAGGTTATTAAAAGTCGGATTCATCGTGCCAGTAGAGCATGCTGAATGGATCTCTCCAATTGTGATTGTGCCTAAGAAAAACAAGCAATTGCGAATCTGTGTAGATTACCGGAAATTAAATGCAACAACCGTACCGGATCCCTTTCCAATTCCCTTTTTGGATACCATGCTTGATAGAGTAGCAGGTCACGAGATGTATTCATTCCTAGATGGATACAGTGGCTACAACCAAGTGAGAATGGCCGAAGAAGATATACCAAAAACTGCATTTATTACCAACTGGGGTGTCTTTGCTTGTACGGTAATGTGGTTTGGATTAAGAAACGCACCAAGCACATTCCAAAGATGTATGCAGGAGATATTTTCATATGTGCTTCAAACAGTTTCTGGTTTTGGCTGAAAATCTGTCAGCATGTGAAATGGGCACCCTCCATTCTGATCGGGGGGGGGGGGGTATATTGTTGGAGATAGACGTCTGTGGAAGCATGCGAACAACAGAAGGAAGGAAAAGAAGCTTGGAGCACAACACACAATACTGAATGTATTACTAGAGAATGTACAAAGATAAGTAGCCCATTAGGGCAATAGGCGTATATACAAGCCGGGGGAAAAAACCCTCCTAAAGAGGGAAAAAAGTGCCCTAGTGGTCCTTGAGTGTTCACACACATCACTACCTAAATATATCAACAAATCACCCCTGGGAGTGGTGCAGTGAGCAAGTACTTGGCACTCATGTATAAGGAAGTGCCAAGCTATGTGGAAATCACTCCACAAAAAGAAGTAAGCCCAAAGCTTTGCGGAAAGCTTCAAACTTCTCCCTAGGCAGAGCCTTCATGAAA
This sequence comes from Ceratopteris richardii, assembly GCA_020310875.1. Taxonomy (NCBI): domain Eukaryota; kingdom Viridiplantae; phylum Streptophyta; class Polypodiopsida; order Polypodiales; family Pteridaceae; genus Ceratopteris; species Ceratopteris richardii. The sequence goes on from CM035428.1 coordinate 58,212,403, forward strand.
AGATCTGCAATGTTCTCCTGCGTGGGCACATATGCCAAGCTGATCTCCCCAGCAGAGAACCTCTCCCTGACATAATGATAATGCACCTCAATGTGCTTAGTGCGAGCATGGAACACAGGGTTCCTCGCAAACTGCCAATGCACTTCTGACTGTCAGTGAAGATGGTGGTGGCAGAAGACTGACCAACACCCAAATCAGCCATAAGGCGTCTGAGCCACACACACTCAACAGTAGCTATGAAAGCTGCCCTATACTCAGCCTCACAACTGGAAGTGGCCACAGTAGGCTACTTCTTGCTCAACCAAGATATACATGAGCTACCAAGCATGAAGCAAAAGCCACTAGTCAGAAAAAGCATGCAAATCTGGCGGTAGTGATCCCCCCTTGGGATAACACAACCCAAGTAGCTGAGTTCCACTCAAGTAGCGAAAGATGCACTTAACCGCCTTCCAATGCTTGAATCCTGGGCAATGCATAAACCTGCTCATCTGCGAGATAGCAAACTGAATATCTGGCCGAGTAATGCATAAGTAAATCAAGCATCCAACAGCCTGCTGATAGAGAACAGCATCATATGCATCTCCAACATCATAAAGACTCAATTGTAAACCTGTCTCCATAGGAGTGGCAATAGGATTACAGTTTTCAAGGCCAAAACGCTGCAATAATGTGTCAATATATTTTGTTTGACACAAAGCCATTCCACCATCAACTTGCATAAACTGAATGCCCAAATAGTGATGCAAATGCCCCAAATCAGACATCTCAAATGAGGCATGCAAATCAGCCTTAAAATCAGCAATATGCCTCTCATGAGGACCAGCGAGCAGCATGTCATCAACATAAACCACAATGATCATAAGTACATCATTAGCACGCTTAACATATAAGGTGCTTTCAGTTGGACTGTTCTCAAAACCATGTGCAATCAGATAGGCATGTATCTTCTCATACCAAGCACATGGTGCTTGCTTTAAACCATATAATTCCTTCTTTAACCTGCTGTTGAGGTTGTAGCAAGGAATGCCCAAAACCCTCACCACCTTGCATGGAAGCAAGAAGGAAGGCTCAAGAGTGACTCTCCTCTCATCCACCCCTACCTCCTACATGTTCAAGCCATTGGCAATAGCCCCAGGCTTTGCCACATGCTTGAAAACAAGGAGAATAGGGAGTCAAGGATCCTAGTCCATGAGGAAAATACAAGAGAATGCAACTACTCTACTCACACAAAGGAGAGACATGCATAGGCACACTCACACCACTCACACACACACTCACAAAGACAACAATACATATAAATGTAACAAGTCTTGGAGTAAATGAGAGCATCTTCCATTAACAAGAGATATTACATGAAAGCACGTCGACCAAAAGCTCCCCTTCTTACAAAAATGAGCTTCTATTTATAAGCTAAGCTCTATTCCCCATGTGCTTCTTTGAAAAGTCAAAAAGGTGATTCTCTCTCTAACTGTCATATCTTCTAGGATATTCTAAGATCAAAATTGTAACAACCCAATCTCCAAGAAGGGCATGCGTGGGTTTTTTACGTGGGGAATCTTCTAGAAGGGTCATAAAGGTGAGATACTATCCTATAGTATGAAGAAATATTAAAAAGTGTTTTTAGGAGAGTGTTCACATGTGACACTCAAATATATACAAAAAGAGTTATTCTTATGGTCTAGGGAGGGTTCTCATGCACCATTGAGGGTGTGTGCATACCCTACAACCCAATATCTCCCCTCCCTAGACTTTGTCATCCTCGACAAAGCTAAGATAGGAGCTACATACATTGCTGAATTGGTCCAAGTTTGAGTCCTCCCATCTTCAAATCTGAATTTTGTGATCTTGCAAATCTTTGAATTTGCAAGTCTTCAATCGTCAGGTCTTCATATCGGCAATGCTGAGCGACACAATCCCCTTGGGGGGCAGTCAACCCAACAATCCAAAAGAGCCTCCTTTGTTGCCGAATATGCAGCCTTCCCTTGGAATAGTTCCTGAAAAAACCTGCAAGATACAGACTGAAGATCAACTGAAGGCTCTGAAGCCCAGGAGCCACCTTCCTCCATGCTTTGTCCTGCAAATGATGTGCATCAACTATAAAGAGTATGAGAGCAGAAAATTGTCCCATGTAATCATAGGAGTATATCGTCAAACCCAGTGAAACACTTATCCTGCAAGAAATTTGCCACCACAAAGACAACTCCAAAAGTTTGGTCGTCACACCACAGCAGCCAAAAGTCCATCTAATAAGCTTCAAAGCATCCACAACAATGTGAGAAAATAAAACCAACATACACAATACTTAGCACAGCAATCCCTGCTTCACGACTCATATCTGCAAAGATGCAGGAACCATGTAACAGTTCTCACACCTCAGTCCAACCCGCAATTCCATTTTGTCCAAATAAAGTTATGGTAATGGCCTGCACTTTACTCCCTCAGCCACAGTAAATGCTGGAGCAAAGTTGGGAAGAATAATTTCCTGATGCACACATGATCATCTGCTACATAATATTGAAGCAATGCTTATCTGTAGAAGCTTCTCTAGATTGTGTCATCTATCTAGCCCTTCAATGGCTACAAGTAGAAGATGTGTGGAACACTCATGGAAACCTGCCTGATGATTACAAGAGAACATGAGCACAGGGATACTAAATAAACCACCAACAAATGATATTGAATGTTTTACAAAAATTCCTTTAATGACTCAACAAGACCAGCTTACTCTAATCAGTGGAGAGTTAGGGCATTTCTTTCTGAAACGTTGTTGTTCTCTGATAACAAAATCATAGTCACAATTTGCATATGCCATCTGTCATTAGAAAGCCTGTAGATAAGATGAATGATCTTTGTGATCAAACTAAAACATGCACTTCAAACAGATAGACTATTCCTTCTGAAGCCGTATAAAAATGGAAGATACCAACTTCTAAACCCTGGTGGCTGGTTGTTCATCTATAATTTTCTCTGCACATTCTGATGATATAAGTACTTGGAATAATAATATCAATCAAGCTAGCAGAGATGTGGATAATGACTGTGCCAGATCATTGAAATCTTCATGTAATAGCTCCACCAAGATAGTCATGGAGGGCCTGTGATCATCTGGAAGCATACAAATCCATGGGGTCACATCAGAGTTCCTAGTTCATGTAGAAATGGCTGAATGGCTTGGGATCTGATGCTGGGATCTTTGTATCCAGACAGCAATGCCATACTGCCTTATCTTAGCACCAACTTCTTCAGTCTCAGACCAACCATAATGACGATACAACTTTATCATGAAACACATAGATTGATAGACCAAAATCGATTGCCAGCCCCCCAAGCCTATAGCCACCTTTTATGAGAGAAGAAGCCATCTAAGAAAAAATCATCAGCTTTTCTAGCTTTCTGATGGGTCTGGCCACTGATGGCCAAACTTTGCAATTCATGAAAATTCCCAAGTGTCTGCTTTCCTGCTTCAAGCTTCAATCATGAGAAGTGAAATAAAGGACATATACACATGTCTGGCCACACATGCATAGAGAAGATCATATTGTTGGTGCTTTAGACAGTCACAATAGTGATTGAATGTTTTGTCTGCAATTGTTCCACATGAAGGATCATATCATGGGGGGAAGCATCAGAGCCCTAGGTAAAACACCAAAAAATCTATCAGTAATTGCCTGCTTCCATAGGCGAGGGGGGGCATATTGAAAGTCTAGTTGTGATCTTTTGTCATTGTGTCGTTATGTGTGCAAGACTGATGTCTGCTATGCCGTTGAAAGTAGATGGAGTATCCCCTCCTGAAGAAGTTATCTACCAAAAGGATGTATCACCCTCACTTGTATGTCGACTAAAACCTGATGATAGCACATAAAAATGTTCATATGTCTGCTAGCCGCAGGGCTTGGCTGTTGCAGAGAACGGTTTGTTTCGTCATGTACATGCTCTTTACAGTATGGAGAAGTTCTTCAGCTGGAGAGACTCTGGTTGGAGAAGATTAGTGCCTACCAAAAAGGGACATAAAAGTTCCGGGACCTTCTTCTTCATGTTGAAGTGACATTCTTTCGTGCTTCCTAAGATGCAATGAACCATCACTACTCAAGAGATCTACCACCAAGAAGTGATTTAATAGTTATATCCAGCTCATGGTCAGGGGTTTAGGAACTTATCCCTTTCAAAGGGGTCATACATCCCAATCTGTAAACCAAAACACCTTGTTCCTGCAATCTAACGATACACCATAAAACAAAAGACAACAGCTTCGAAGCAACAGAGGCTTTACAGATCTTTCAAGGGAAATCAACATGATGAGTCCTGGTCGCCTTACACTTGATACAAGAAAAAACATCCATAATAGAGCAATCAATTATCATCTGTAACCGTTCATCAGCTCTTAGTTTGTAGTTCGAGGGAGAAAAAATTCCTACCAACTGATTAGCTCCAAATTTCCTTGATCTCCACAGTATAAGAGTGTCTTCAGATATCTGTATCATGACGATCAGTACCTCAGAATAGAAACATAGCTCTTTCGAGGTTTCAGCCACCAATCATAGCACTGTTTGGTCAGAGATGAAAGGCCACCGACTGGGAGAAGAGTTGATGAGAGGAGCAAAGTTCTAGCCCAACCAATTCAAGGAAGAAACCGTGAAGCAAGCAGCGTTGGGAGATGATTTTCCCCAATTCTCATCACTAAGTGCATAAATGTGATGTGTAGGCCTAGAGCTTCATGAATATGTGTTTGAAATTTTAAAATTCCTCTGTTTTTTGTCAATCGCGATCGACAAACGACGACGGACACTTGCCGACGGACCTGTCAATCACGATCGACACGTCAATCGTGACCGACAGAGTCAACGACCGACTGACCATGACTGACAAGCTTTCGTGTGCCACGTGTCAATCGCGATCGACCCATCAGTCGCGATCGACCCATCAATTACGATCGATAGTCCCGACGGACCTGTCAATCGCGACTAACCCAGTCAACGACTGTTTGACTACGACCGACAGACCCCTCGTGCCACGTGTCAATCGCGATCGACCCATCAATCGCGATCGTCAGAGTCAACGATCCTTTGACCACGATTGACTGAAATTACGGGCCACGCGTCAATCACGATTGACCCATCAATCATGACTGACAGCCACGACAGACCTATCAATCGCAACCGACACATCGATCGCGACTAACATATCAATTGCGATTGACAGACCACTCGATTGCGATTGATTGGCAATTTTGGCCAATTTTTTAGGGCAAAAAATATTGGTCTATTTTTGGCTAATGTGTGGGAAGCATTTAAGGTTTAGTAGAGCATTTGAGGCCGCTACACAAAGTATTTCGAGAAGTCCTGTTTGCCTGTTAGCCTGCTTGAACCTTGTTTTAACCCTAGAACCCTGAACAGTCATAACTTCCTCATACGAAATCCGTTCGGGGTGATCTTAGGCTCGTTGGAAGCACTACCAAAACTTCTACTGGTTACGGTAAAATTAATACCAGGATTATTAGATATAGTATTTTGAAGTTGACCATACCCAGGGGGAAGAAAATTGAGGGATCTTTAGGATTGTTTTCCATAAAGCCAAAGAACAATTTGATCTCTGAATTGCATGAATGAACATGGTTTCTTGTGTCAATTGAATTCAAATCTTGAGCTAACTTTGGGACTTTTACAGGTCCATTGAGAGCATCAAAGGGCATTCTGAGCTAGAGTAAGTGCAAGCTTGGGAACACACTTCCTGGGCACACAAGGGCAAGCAAGGAGAGAAACTAAAGGTTGGAAATTCTCAACACCCTCTGTCAATCCCTAGCTTAGGCTAAGTACGGATAGAGGTTTTGATCAATTAGGGATACGTTAAGCACGATCAAGTCCAAGAACTCTAATCATTCGAGTGCGAGTACAAAGAAATTCCATTTGCAAAACAACCTAAGGGAAAAGAATTTAAATCAAGCGACCAAACTCAAGTACGATAAAATCTAAGTGTTCCTTGTGGCGAAGATTGATTGGACAAGAAGTGACATCCTAAGAAAATTAAAAAGAAGAAGTGATTAATACAAAAGAACTCAGCAACGAGGTTGTACTTGGGAAAATTGGGGCTATTCAATTAGGCATATGAACCTTAAATCAGGGCGACACCTAGGAAGAGATAGACAGAGTCTTAGGTCTTCAGAGGCTAGTGTCAATCATACTGCTAGGTCTTGGGCCCGGCAGTTGAGCCACTATTCACACTACCCTAGCTCTGAGACTAGTGAATCAGAGATGTCTCATGGTATGGAGAGACCCACAGGAATTCAGGCGTGCCATACTTACAAAGGGTTGAAGGTCCGTACAAGACTCAATTGGAATACCTTAGGACCGATTAGGTGCTTGCATCTATGAGGACGGCCTAGGAATATCTGTAGTCCAGATCAAAAACCCAGATCAACCCATTGGACTAGAACATCTAGCAATCAAGTTTGAAAATGGAGCATACCTGGACAAAGAAGGAACCATATACGTAGTCACTAGCCACCCAGATAGGACAAACAAATTTGGTAATGTGATCCCAGAAACAGACATAGGAGACCTAGAGCAAGGAAACATAGGTGGAGAGCCTAAAACCCCTCGAGGCAAATCAGTTCTCACTAGAATTATCACACTAGAGTGGGTTCCCCAGGACAATAAGAGCATAGATCTGCTTCTTAACTGAGAGACCGATGAAGCCTTTTGGAGATATAGGCCTGATCAGCCGAATGAGGTAGGAAAAGTGACCTACCTAGACAATACTTCAGAGAGGATCTTTGTGGTCTCAGAACATGGTAGACATGCCTACATTTGGAAGGGTGAATTCATTTTTCCCCAACCAAGATCTAATGTCTCTTTTGGCCACCAAGGAGCTGGAACATCCCAAGCTCATGGAGCTCAAAGGGATAGAAGTAGAGACAGGCCAGAGATATGTTTTGCCAACCCATTGGGGAGAGAAAGAACGAGAACAAAAGCGGATAGAATGGAAACTGAGAGACCTAAAGCCCCAAGAAACCAAAGAAATGCGGACGAGTTCCCTCTACCAAGACCTAGAGAGCACACGAGGACTTTGAGACCCACACAGCTAGTTAAATCCATGAAGAACTAGTTTGATGGCACTGGAGACCCATATAATCATGTGTCCGAGTTTAGGCAAGTCTTGAGAGCTGAACAAGTTGAGGACCTATTCACGCAGTATAATGCCTTTGGTCTAACCCTTAGGAACACAGCCCTTACGTGGTTCCAACCACTAAATGAGAGACAGATCAGGAGCATAGACCAACTTCTAGAGGCTTTCATTACTGAATTCTCTAAGAGTGGCATAAGGCATAATACTTCCTCACTAATTCACAGCTTCAAGGAGACACCTCAAGAGACTGTTAGACTTGCAGGAAGAAGGTTTAGACAATATCTAGAGAGATGTCCTGTTCCTGAGTTACCCACACCAGCCAAACAAGTGGCTTTATTCCTAGATGGACTGCTGAGTACAAAGTTGAGATCATATGTGTACTTGAAAGACCCTAGGACCATAGAAGAGTGTGTACGCATGTGCATCGACATAGAGGATAACCTAGGGGAGGAGTTAGAGCTTTCAAAAATCTACAAAGATTCAGATAGTTCTACTAGCCTCTCTTCCTCGCAATCCACATCCATTGAGGAAGTCGCTAAGAAAGTAGCTCAGAAACTAGGTGTCTCTAGCAAACAAATCCCAAGATTTGCCCCAGTAAAGAGATGCTATACTTGCGGTGGTCACCATATGGCAAATGTATGCCCCCATTATGGCTCAACCCCAAGTGAATCCTACTAGCCAGTACTGCACCATAGAACGGAAGTACACCAATCACACCGTGCAAGATTGCCCCTACAATAAGCAAGTTGTTAGGCAAACGTACCCTCAACCATACCCTCAACAAGGAAGATACCAGAACCAGTACCCACCACAACAGTATGCTAGGCCTCAACAAACCTACCAACCACAATATGAGGCCCAGCAGAGACCTCAACCAGTGCTAGCCCAACAACCTCCTACTCCAGCCAATGTGATTCCCATAAAGTATGCAGTTACAAAAGAAAACTTGAATAGAGCTATAGTACCAATAACTCCATTACTTTCGAAAAGTGAGCCCAGTGACCATAGCTTTGATTCTACACATATTGATAGCCCCCAAGATTACTACATGCAGTCTCCTAAACATGGTGAGTCCTACTATAGTGAAGAACCGAGTGAACCTAGTTGGGATCCAGAGTATGCAAATATCATGTACACAAATCCCAATCCTAGACCTCAACCTAGGCAAGTAAGACCCCCATTCCCTAGAGGACCATGCTACAGATGTCAGGGAGATCACCTCATTCGTGATTGCCCCATGCCTGCACTCACACAACCCCAGTCAGTAACAATCCAGGGCTTTTGTCAAGATTGCGGAAAGGAGCATCTCTTACGAGATTGCCCAAAGAATCCCAGTAATATGCCAAAAATCACTCCTATTAACATTATTGGGTCAGTCATAGACTCTGCAGGAAGTGTAACTTCCACTGCACCAGTACAAGTGGTCACTAGAGCTCAGGCTTTGTAGCAGAACCAAGGTTTAGGCCAAGAAAGGAGCGCCGAGATTAGTGAAACCGAGAGTGTAGCCAAGAAATGAACGAGAGCCTAGAAAGATAGCCGAGAAAGGATGAAAAGACAATGGTCTAAGAAGATGAGCGAATCAGAAGAGAGCATAAGAGAAACAAAAGCCAAGATTGTTGAGCTCACCTCTCTAACAAACTCTCACATACCACCACCACCTCCATCCCTATCACCATCTAATCCACCATCTTTCAACCCACCTCATACGATTCCACCACCCCCTAGAGTAGGATCAGTATTAGCTGACCCCACTCCAGAAGCCATAGACATGATGCTTGAAGCATATCAGGCCAGAATCCAAGAAGGGCCAAATGTAACAGATCATGATAAGTGCTACCCTAGAGCTGATCTAGAGATAGAAAGAACCAAGCTTTGTGCTAAAATGGTAGCTTTGGCTCAGATCATGTTTGAAGCCAGTCGCCTCTTCAACTACTCTTGCTCAGTTAAGGCACAGTTGCACTTTGATGGAATGTTGGAGAAGTTGGAGAGTATAATTGCAAGATCCGATAAGGAAGCCATATCCCAAGAAAGAGCCAAGGCAAGCGAAAGAAGAAGCATTCCCCCCCAAGAAGCTTATGTGCCTAACTCCACAGAGCTAGACACATCTTCTTCTATGAATAGGTATTCACCAGAGTTCCTGCGAGAGATTCAAGAAGAGAAATGGGCCAAAGAGAGTGAAGTCCCTCCTCCCATTGAACTTGTGGATGACGCGCATGATCAATTCCCACAAGACATTCCTTCCATTTATGAGGAGCAGGAGAGCACCCAATCTCATGAGAGATTAGACTTCGAGTCTAACTCCTTACAGGAACTACCCCACTTCACAGGCCCATGGGAAGCTAAGTCTACTTGTATGAGAGCACCCATGGTCATGGTAAGAAACGAAGACTCCATCATACCTAGGAACACAGAGGTAGTGAAAAACACTAAAGTGCAGTGCAACCTCACTTTAGAAGAGCTACTCAAAGTTAGGCCAGAGCTATGGAAACATGTAGCCAATCAAGTGCCAAAAGTAGCAAAACCTCGTTCCCGAGTAGGATCTCATAGATCGGTGCCAGAGATACCCTTGGACAAGATAGGAGACATGAGTGAAGGAGAAGAAGGAAACACCTATCTTCCCATTACCCATTAGGGATACACTACCAAAGCAATTTTGGACTCAGGTGCCGGAGTCGCAATTGCTACCACCTCCCTATGGAAGCGTTGGGGCAAGCCAACACTCAGGCTAACAAGAATGAAATTGCAGATGGCCGATGGTCACATTGAGAGACCCTTAGGATTGCTAGAAGGAATAACTCTCACTACATGTGGTGCAGAGTTTGAGCACACTTTTGCTATATGTGACTTTAGCAAGAATCATGCCTATGAGATGATTTTGGGAAGACCATTTATGCGGCAGTTGCAAATGGTACAGGATTGGGAAACCAATTCCTTGTATGTTCAACACTTAGGTGTCACGACCAAAGTTAATCTCAAGGATTACTCTCATCGAGACGTACCTCCCATCCAATGGAACCCCATCCATAGAGCCAAAGATTATACTGAGCCGGTGCATTCCATAGGATCAAGATCCTCATGGATGCATGAAGAAACTCACTTGTGGATGTGTAAAATAGTAGTAGAAGAAGAGAAGAGAGAAAAAGCTAGAGAGGTAGGTGCGAAAGAAACCCATAGATCAGTTCATGACCCAACCTACGCACCTGTAGTATTTCCTGACGAAGAATTTGAACCTCACGATTGGGCAGAAATTTTAGCAACAATGGATGTAGCCATCAATGAAGAACAATGGACGCCCCACTGTGATGAGGATGGCTATGATATTTCAATTTTCTCCATAGAGTCAATCATGGGAGATTCGGTTCTGGAAGAATGTGAACCTAGCACTTATGCATTCGAGGATGCAAGTGACTCCGATCTAGAGTCAATCATTATGGACCCACCTTTTGCATCAAATGAAGAATACTTCTATGAAGTAGAGGTTCACCCTCAGAGACATGGAGAGCTCTGTTGGTGCAAGTCACAAGCCTACACATTTGGCTTGAAGGATTTATTGAGATCCATACACACATGGAGAAGCATAGGAACATATGCTAGTGGTTAATTACCTCTTTACTTCTTTGTAAAAGTCACATTTGACTTGGAATCTTTATAAACACCTACCAAAAGGAATTTGTGAAAAAAGGTTAGCTTTGATTGATAGAATATCTCCTAGAATATAGGATCTTGATCATAGGGAGCCAAAAGTTTGAATTTGAATTCAAATTCTTACTCAATCACTATAAAAGTGAACATGAATCGTGGTTAGAACTCATCACTCTCGAGCTTCTCATTACTGTTTCTGAGTGTGTGTGAGGCCTACACTCTAGCCCACACCTATCTACACGATTAGGGAATGATATTCATGCCAATGGTATTGTATACAAGTGTTCATTAATATATACATTCACATTGTTCATTTCTGAGTTCTCTCTCATACTACTTGAAAGTCTGTCAACTTGTGAAGTGCATATCTCAGTCATTTCTTCACCAAATTCAAAGATCTACAGCTTGTTGGAACCAGATCAAAGTTTTCTACATTCTGTCAAAATTTGAAGAGATTCTATTCAGCCATTTCAGAGAAAAGCTCGTCGAGGTGATCACTGGTCAATGTCTGCAACAGTCCTAAAAAATCGGGGGTAAATGTTTGTTTGCTAAATTGATTTCTCTGAGCATAGTTGATCTTTTTATATCATTCCACTCGGAATAGTTAGCTTGCTAAGCTAATTAGATACCCCTAAAAGGAATTTTTCCAATTCCTACTGTGCTGGTCATACTGAGCAAAAGTTCCAGCAGGTATCAAGACTTAAATAGAAGGTTTTCTTGAGATCTTGAAGTCCAAAGTTATCTGTTTTGATTCAATCTTTACACACATCATTTCCAAAGTACATAGGCCATTTTATGGTGTCATTGGAGAGCTAAGGAGGTCCACTTATCAAGTCTGAAGCATCAGAGGGCTGGTAGAAAGTAGGTTTTGGTAGTACCTACTCAATCTCTTGGAGTGTCCATCCATCATTCCCAACAGTGGTATCAGAGCAAACTAAGGTAAAAATGGGAGATGGTTTTCCTTCATTTATTGATAAATTAGACAAGAACAACTATCATGCATGGTCTCTAAGGATGAAGACCTACCTATAAGGAAGGAGTCTCTATGGATACATCTCAGGAGATGAGGAATTGCCCTCATTCAAAACAAGAGGATTACCAACAAAGGAAGAACATGAAAAGCTCAACACATGGTGTGCAAAGGATGCATTAGCAAGGTCTTATTTACTCAACTCCATCTCTGATTTTCTTTTGCCACATATTAGGAACTGTAAGACATCCCAAGAGACTTGGGAAACCTTGTCATCTTATTTCTCTTCCAACACAAGGGCTAGAAAAAATCAGTTGTGGATTGAATTCACCACATGGAAGCAACCTAAGCAAGCTGTTTCAGAGTTTGTGACCAAGATTAAGGATGTAGCAGATCAGTTAGCAAGCCTAGGAGAAGAAATTGAAGAAGAGCAGATTGTAAGGCAAGTGATCAATGGGATCAAGGCTGATGACAAATGGGAAAGCTTCACCACTGCCATGGACCTTTACATGGACATGCAAATTCCAGATCTTACAACTCTCATGGGACAATTGTTCACTCACAAAGAAAATCTCAACAAGAATGGAGACACATCCAAAGGTAATAACTCTTCTGCTCTATACATTGATAAGAAGTCTAAAGATAAAGGCAAGAACAAGAAGGTGGAAGATGAAGGCACTACCTCCCAAGCCAACTATGCAGGGAGAGGTAGATCATCAAGAGGAAGGGGCAGAGGAGGTAAACAAGGTAGGGGGAGATCCTATAACTCCTCACCATGCAACATGTGTGGTTGATCAAATCATACTATAGATGAGTGTTTCAGGAATTACAAGAATCAGAGAGGAAGAGGATACCAAAGAGGTGGATACTCACAGTCAAGAGGTAGATTCAACCATCACCAAGGCTACAACAACAATTAGAACAATAAATACAATGGCAATTACCAAGGAGGATTCAAATCCAGAAAGGACTACAACAACTATAAGAAGAGCAGGATGATTCTCTTCTGATCATGAACATGACTTCAAAATCAGGCACAAATGATGACCACCTATTCTACATTGACTCAGGATGCTCAAATCATGTGGCTGGCAATGTAGCACTACTCTCTGATCTTGAGGAACCAAAAGGTAAGCATCAAGTTCAAACAGGTGATGACACCAAGCACTCAGTAGTTAAAGTTGGAAATCTTAAGACTTGTGACGGAAATCAGAACTTGTTGAGTAGAGTACTTTATGTACCCACCATTACCAAAAATTTGATGAGTGTTGGACAGATTGTGGAGAAAGGTTTGCAGGTTAGATTCAATCAATTTGGAGCATTTGTGGAGGATCCAAGGCATGGGTTCAAGAGGATTGCTAAAGGAGAAAAATCAGGTAGACTTTTAACTTTTGAGCTAGAAGACACAAAGAATATTGCACTATATAGTTATAAGGATCAAACACTTTCAGAACTTGAGATTTGGCACAAAAGATTAGGGCATGTAGGAGAAAGAACCTTGAAGCAGATATGCAGGGATCAATGGGTAATTGGAATACCCAATGTCTCCAAACAACACATGATATATAAATGTAGTGCTTGTCAATTTGGGAAGTCTCACAGGTTATCCTTCTCAAGGAAAGGCTACATGCATGAAGACTACCTAGAACTTGTTCACACAGATGTATGGGGACCAAGCAAAGACCCCTCAATCTCAGGATCAAGGTACTATGTATCTTTTATTGATGATTATAGGAGGTGGACTGTATTGTACTTCATGAAGCACAAGGATGAGGTGTTTAATTGCTTTAAAAAATATCTTGCACTTGTTGAGAATCAAATAGAGAAGAATTTGAAGAGGCTAAGGTCAGATGGAGGAGGTGAGTACTTCTCCAATGAGTTTGAAAACTTCTTGCAGGACAGGGGTATTAAAAGAGAAATCACCACAAGGTATACTCTTGAACAGAATGGGGTAGCTGAGAGAAGAAATAGGTTGATTGTTGAGATAGCTAGGTCTATGTTGAATGAAAAAAAGTTACCTAACTATCTATGGGCAGAGAGAGTTTTGCCTGCCACTTATCTCATAAACAGGTTACCATCTAAGTCCCTTGATGGGATGACACCCTATGAAGCATGGCATGGTAAGAGACCCTAACTAGACCATTGCAGGATATTTGGATGTGTAGCATATGTACACATTCCTTCTCAGATAAGAGGTAAGCTAGACCCTAAGGCTGAGAAGTGCATCTTTATTGGATATGATTTGAATAAAAAAGGATACAGGTTCTACAACCCTTCAAACAAGGGATTCATGGTGAGTAGAGATGTTGTCTTTGATGAAAATGACTCTTGGTAGAGAATGAATGCAGGAAGGTTAAACTACCCTATGATTTGGAAGAGGAGTTTCCAATTCTTGCAAAGGAGGAACCTACTCAGAATGAAGACTCAAATTCAAATGATGAAGATGTTATCAACCTTGAAGAGTTCAAGGCATGGAAGTCCAAGGGCAAAATGAAGATGAAGAAACTTGAAGACATACCTGAATCTTCAACTCAATCAATGAGAAGGTCACAAAGAGAGAGCAAAAAACCTATCAGATATGGGTATGATACATCTCTTGTTACTAAACACTCTGTTTATCTTGCCAAAGATTTGTCAATTGAAGAACCAGGATCATATGAAGAAGCCGTGACCAAGACAGAATGGAAAGAAGCTATGAATGAGACGTTCAAACCCACAAAATGCATAAACCAACAAGAGGGACACCAAGAAGATTGCCAGAACACGTTTATATTCGATTCGCAACTCATGTTGAGGAAGGCAATGAGAGCTTGGTATGAGGAGTACTAGTACCCCTCATAGTTGCGCACAATTTGGTGCCACAGGGCATACCCCCCAAGCACTGAAAAGGGCTGGATAGAAAAACAGGCTGTGACAATGAATGAGGAGATTGAAGCACTCAAGGAAAGTGACACATGGGAGCTAGTACCAAGGAAGGAATCCATGAAGGTAATAGGATCCAGATGGATCTATAAACTCAAAAGAAATTTTGATGGGTCAATTAACAGGTACAAAGCCAGATTGGTAGCCAAGGGTTTTGCACAAACCCAAGGCATTGACTATGAAGAGACATTCTCACCTGTGGCCAAGATGCCAACAATCAGAGTGTTGGTAAGTGTGCCTGCATCAAAAAATTGGAACATGTACCAAATGGATGTCAAGAATGCTTTCTTGAATGGATGGATTTCAGAGGAGGTATATATCTTACAACCTCCTGGCTATGAAGACCCTAAGAAGGTAACATATGTTTGCAAATTGAAAAAGGCTTTATATGGATTGAAGCAAGCACCTAGGGCATGGAATTACAGGTTAACTACATACCTCCAAGACCAAGGTTTTGTCATGAGCAAGGCAGATACTTCTCTATTCATCAAGAGAAGTAATTCGGAGGTAATATACCTTTGTGTTTATGTTGATGACATCATACTTACAAGTAATGATGTTAATGGAATCAGACAAATCAAAAGCCAGATGATGAAGGAGTTCAAGATCAATGATCTTGGTCTACTAAAGTATTTTCTTGGGCTTGAGTTAGTCTATACTAACTCAGGAATATACATTACTCAGAAAAAGTACATACATGATATGTTGAAGAAGTTTCATTTGCAGGATGCCAAAGTTGCAAGCACTCCAATGGAGGTAAACCTAAAACTAAGTGCCCATGAAGGTGATGAAATTAATGACATTACAGGTTATCAAAGCATGGTTGGTAGCTTGAACTATGCTACCTTAACAAGGATAGATATTGCATATGGAGTTAGTGTGCTAAGTCAATTTATGCACAAGCCAAGAGTACCTCACTTAGAAGCTACCAAAAGAATTCTAAAGTACCTCAAGGGTACACAACATCATGGTTTGTATTTCCCTTATACTTCAGACCTTGATATCAAGATCTATTCAGATGCAGATTGGGCAGGATGCAAGGATGATAGGAGGATCTTGATATATTTCATTTACAGGTAATAAGCCAATTTCATGGTCTTCAAAGAAGCAACCTACTGTTGCTTTATCTTCTACAGAGGTAGAGTATAGAGGACTGGCTAATGCCACCCAAGAAGCCATATGGATCAAGCTATTGTATACAGAGTTGGGTTTGTATACAAGGTCACCTTTGATCTTTGGAGATAATACAAGTTCACTTCACCTTGCAGCTATCTATCATGCTAGGACCAAACATATAGAGGTCCATTACCATTATGTGAGAGAGAAGTTATTAAGCAAGGATATTCAACTAACCTATGTATCAACCAACATGCAGTGTGCAGATTTGTTGACAAAAGCTTTGGATGGAACCAAACTTTGCAGGTTCAAAGCAATGATTGGATTGCAGGATATACATGAAGATTAAAGATGAAGACCAAGCCAAAATGTTTGGCTTGAGGGGGAGTTGTTGGTGCAAGTCACAAGCCTACACATTTGGCTTGAAGGATACATTGAGATCCATACACACATGGAGAAGCATAGGAACATATGCTAGTGGTTAATTACCACTTTACTTCTTTGTAAAAGTCACATTTGACTTGGAATCTTTATAAACACCTACCAAAAGGAATTTGTGAAAAAAGGTTAGCTTTGATTGATCGAATATCTCCTAGAATATAGGATCTTGATCATAGGGAGCCAAAAGTTTGAATTTGAATTCAAATTCTTACTCAATCACTATAAAAGTGAACATGAAAAAGTCGCGGTTAGAACTCATCACTCTCGAGCTTCTCATTACTGTTTCTGAGTGTGTGTGAGGCCTACACTCTAGCCCACACCTATCTACACCATTAGGCAATGATATTCATGCCAATGGTATTGTATACAAGTGTTCATTAATATATACATTCACATTGTTCATTTCTGAGTTCTCTATCATACTACCTGAAAGTCTGTCAACTTGTGCATATCTCAGTCATTTCTTCACCAAATTCAAAGATCTATAGCTCGTTGGAACCACCTCAAAGCTTTCTACATGCTACCAAAATTTCAAGAGATTCTATTCATCCATTTCAGAGAAAAGCCGTCGAGATGATCACTGGTCAATGTCTGTAACAGTCCTAAAAAATCAGGGATAAATGTTTGTTTGCTAAATTGATTTCACTGAGCATAGTTAATCTTTTTATATCATTACACTTGGAATAGTTAGCTTGCTAAGCTAATTAGATACCCCTAAAAAGAATTTTTCCAATTCCTACTATGCTGGTCATACTGAGCAAAAGATCTAGCAGGTACCAAGACTTAAATAGAAGGTTTTCTTGAGATCTTGAAGTCCAAAGTTATCTGTTTTGATTCAATCTTTACACACATCATTTACAAAGTACATAGGCCATTTTATGGTGTCATTTGAGAGCTAAGGAGGTCCACTTATCAAGTATGAAGCATCAGAGGGCTGGTACAAAGCAGGTTTTGGCAGTACCTACTCAATCTCTTGGAGTGTCCATCCATCATTCCCAACAAGCTCACAAATGATGTAAGGTTAACCGCACAATTGACCCCTAAGGATGAAGGAAAGAAAAGAAAGAAGAGAGAAGTCACACATGAGGAGGAAGAATCTTTGTTTGAGGTCCCTGAAAACTTTAAGAAATATGAAATAAATGATAGGAGAGTCATGATAAGAATGCCTAAACGCGAGGCACAATCAGGAGAGGCCTATGATAACAAAGAAACCACCAAGAAAATAGTGGTAGCCATAGAAGAAGGAGAAGAAAGATGCACCTACATAGGGCATGACCTGACAGAAGAAGAAGAGCACGAGTTGATAGCTTTGCTAAGAGAGTACCGAGATGTATTTGCTTGGAGTTACAAGGATTTGAAAGGTGTTGATCCTGACATATGCTCACACACTATTCCCATGACCTCAGATGCCAGACCCTCTAAACAAAAGCCGTACACATACAACGATAACTATGCGACCAAGATAAAAGAAGAGATAGATCACTTGGTTGAAGCTGGATTTATCTATGAGATTGAGCACACTGAGTGGGTATCCCCCATTGTAGTGGTGCCCAAGAAGAATGGAAAGCTACATGTATGCATTAACTTGAAGAAGGTTAATGCAGCCACAATTCGAGATAACTATCAGCTTCCAATTACCGAGCATCTATTAGAAAGAGTAGAAGGCAAGGAAGTATAAAACTTCCTTGATGGATTTTTTGGTTACAATCAGGTAGCCATAGCTCCGGAAGATCATCATAAGACGGCTTTTGCCACTGAGTGGGGCATATTTGCTTTTAGGGTAATGCCATTTGGGCTTACCAATGCACCCGCCACCTTTCGGAGACTGATGTGCCATGTATTCAAAGAGTTCTTGAGGAAGAACTTGGAAGTATATGTTGATGATCTCTGTGCCCATTCCAACATTAGACAAACACATATACCTGAACTTAGGCAAATCTTTGACAAATGTAGAGAATATCAAGTCTGCTTGAACCCAGAAAAGTGTGTTTTCATGGTCAGGCAAGGCAAGATTCTAGGACACATAGTGTAAAAGAATGGCATATCCACGGACGAGGAGAAAGTGAGAGCCATCGCAGAACTACCTAGGCCAAAGAATGTCAAGGAAGTACAAGCTTTCATGGGGCATTGTGGGTATTACCAACGTTTTATACACATGTATGTCATCCTTGCAAAGCCTCTGTACGAACTTTTGACTAACTTTGAGTGGACTGATGAATGTGAGAACTCCTTCAATGAGCTTAAACGACGATTATGTTCAGCACCAATCTTGACTACACCAGATTGGAATAAACCCTTTCATGTTCACGTAGATGCATCCAATTATGCTATTGGATGTGTGTTAGCACAACCTACTGGTGAAGGTAATATGGATCTTCCAATTGCCTATGCTAGTAGACAGCTAAATGCAACTGAATGGAATTATACCACTACTGAGAGAGAAGGATTAGGCATGGTATATGCGGTTAAGAAGTTTAGACACTATTTACTTGCAAATAAGTTTAAATTTTTTACTGACCATCAAGCATTGTTATAGCTTGTGAACAAGCCATGAAATACCGATAGATTAGTAAGATGGTTTCTCTTACTAATGGAATATGACTTTGAGGTAGTGGTAAGGAAAGGAAAGACTCATTTGAGAGCTGACCATCTCTCTAGGCTCACATCTAGAGAGGCACCGCAAGGAGTATCAGATGATCTTCCTGATGCTTACTTGTTTAATTTGGAAGTGGTACCTCAGTGGGCTAAGCCATTAGTGCCAATATTGACATACGGGCCTAACCACCCAGTAATAAACACACAGGATAGGGAGATAGTAAAAGCCCAAAAGTACCATATAATGGCAGGAAGTGTGTACAAGCATACAGATCAAGGGGTCTTCGCTTGTTGTGTGGAAGAGTATGAGTACCTTCGCTTGTTGTGTGGAAGAGGATGAGTACACTAAATGGTTGCAATTAGCACATGTAGGTGCATTAGAGCAACATTACTCCAGGCAACAAACCCTACAGACGCTAAGGAGACTTGGATTGCATTGGTCGATGATGGAAGCAGATGTCCATAAGATGTGTAAGGAATGCCCAGTCTGTCATATTAGACCACCTGTGGAGCACGTTACTTTGTACCAAGTGTCTCTAGTATCAGATTGGAGTGAACCACTAGTAGCCTTCCTGAGGACGAAAACATTCCCTCAAGACATGGCTTTGGCTAGGAAGAGAAGTTTAGAACAAGAAGCCCTAGATTACTCCCTCATTGGTGATAATCTATACAAGCGTGGTAAAGATGGTTACCTCAGACTATGTGTCCATGAGAGCAAATATCTTAAAATCTTGGAAACTGCTCACCAAGGTGTAGCAGGAGGACACTTTGGTCCAGATCGGGTGATCAAGGCAATATTATTTGCAGGACTTTGGTGGCCCACCCTTCACATGGATGCACATACCTACGTGAAGAGGTGCGATGTTTGTCAGCGAACTCAGTATCCTATACGTAAGGATGAGATGCCATTGAAACCTATGATGGGTGGACGTGCATTCTCCAAGTGGGGAATAGACTTTGTAGGTCCTATTAATCCCCCAGCCAAGGGTTCGCATGCTGAATATATCATTGTGGCCACAAACTATTTAACCAAGTGGGTAGAAGTGAAAGCCACAACAAAGAACGATGCTCAAATGACAGCTAAGTTCTTATTTGAGAATGTGCTCACCAGATATGGGCTACCTATAGAGCTAGTTAGTGATAAAGGGACTCACTTCTTGAATGAAGTCATTGAAAATCTTCTTCAAGAGTTCTTGGTGATACACAAGAAGTCTGCCCCCTATCACCCACAAGCTAATGGCTAGGTTGAGAGCACAAATAAGATTCTATGCAATGTATTGACAAAACTAGTGAATAATAAACGCTCTGATTGGGACAAACAACTACACCATGCTGTTTGGGCATACCAAGTTGCCTATAAAACGGTACTCCAAGCCACTCCCTTTCAAATGGTGTTTGGTCAAAATGCAGTGCTACCATTGGACTTCTTGATACCTACACTAAAAGTAGCACAAGAGCATGAGTGGACGGGTCATGAACTCTCTTCGGGGATTTTTGACCTGGAACGACTAGGTGAAACAAGACTAAGAGCGGCAGTAGGAATATATGCAGCTAAGAAAAGACAAAAGGCATACTTTGATGCCCACGTTAAGGATAAAGGCTTGAAGGCAGGAGATCTAGTACTATTCTACACATTGAAGCAACATGCACGGAAATTAGAAAAGAGAGGCTATGGACCCATGATTATCAATAGGATCTCCACAAGTGGATCAGTTCAATTAGCTACTCTAGAAGGCGATGTTCTCCCTAGTTACATTAGTGGATGTAGAGTCAAGTTATATCAGGAACCCCTTACAGAGGAGATGTTAAATCGACTCAATATTGCAAGGAAACGTAAAGAAGAGGAGAAGGAGTTCAAGATCAATGATCTTGGATTATTGAAATACTTTCTAGGACTTGAATTGGTTTATACTAATTCAGGTATATATATCACTCAGAAAAAGTATGTACAAGACATGTTGAAGAAGTTTAACCTGCAGGATGCTAAAGTCTCAAGTACTCCAATGGAGGTCAACCTAAAGCTAAGTGCTCATGAAGGGGATGAAGTCCAAGACATTACAGGATATCAAAGTATGGTAGGTAGTTTGAATTATGCTACCTTGACCAGAATTGACATAGCATATGGAGTTAGTGTGCTAAGTCAATTCATGCACAAACCAAGGATACCTCACCTTGAGGCTGCAAAGAAGATCTTGAAGTATCTAAAGGGAACTCAGAACCATGGTTTGTACTTTCCTTATACATCAGATATTGACATTAAAGTTTATTCAGATGCAGATTGGGCAGGATGCAAGGATGATAGGAGAAGCACATCAGGATACTTATCTTTTGCAGGTGACAAACCTATTTCTTGGTCAACCAAGAAACAACCAACAGTGGCATTGTCATCCACTGAAGCAGAGTATAGAGGGCTAGCCAATGCCACTCAAGAAGCTATTTGGTTAAAACTTTTGTATACAGAGCTAGGCCTATACACTAGGCCCCCAATTATCTTTGGAGACAACACAAGCTCTCTTCACCTTGCAGCTAATCCAATATATCATGCTAGGACAAAACACATAGAGGTTCATTACCACTATGTGAGAGAGAAGTTGCTAAGCAAGGACATTCAATTGACCTATGTGTCTACTAATATGCAATGTGCAGATTTACTCACTAAAGCTTTGGATGGAAACAAATTATGCAGATTCAAATCCATGATTGGATTGCAGGATGTGATTGAAGATTAAAGATGAAGACTTAAGCCAAAGTGCTTGGCTTGAGGGGGAGCTGTTGGTGCAATTCAAGCCTTCACAATTTGGCTTAGATACCTACAAGAAGATTCCTATATGTGAGAAGAACCACAGGAACTTATGCTTGTGGTTTATTACCACTTTACCCATGTAAAAGTCTAAATGACTTGATTTCTTTATGTTACACCTACTAGTTAGAGTCGTGGAAAAAGTTGTTGGATGATTGAGCGAATATCTCATTACCTTTTAGGTGAAAGATTCTAGGAGTTTTAATTTGAATTCAAACTTGAAGTTTCAACTCAACTCTATAAAAGATGCAAGGAAAAAGTCGCGGGTAGCTTAGCTCACTCTAGCTCATTTCCCGAGACATCTATCATTTGTATCTGAGTGTGTATGAGTGCTACATTGTAGCCCATACCTCATTACCTCATCTAGCTATGGTAATCATGCTAATGAGATTGTACAATTATGCCAATTAATAGATATATTCACATTCATCAACTCTGTGTTCTCTGAGTGTACCACTTCAAGTCTGTCAACTTCAAAGAGGGATATCTCAGTACCTACTCCACCAAATCAAGTGATTCAAAGCTTGGAAGATTCAGCTCAAAGCATACTACAAGCATACAAAGTTTGAAGCAACTTGGTTCAGCCAATCTCGAGAAATCAAAGTCGAAGTGCTCACTGGTATTTGTCTGCATACTTCCTAAAAAGTCGGGGGTGTCCATAAATTTGCTAAAGTTATTTCTCCCTACATAGTTTATCATTTTGAATGATTCCACTTGCAAATGGTAGCTTACTAAGCTAATAGAATACCTCTAGAAGGAATTTTGCCAATTGTAAATGTACTGGTCATACTGAGTGAAAGACTGAGCAGGTATCAACACCAAAATAGAAAGTTTTCTAGCTTTGTGATTCACAAACTCATCTGTTTTTGATCAAGTCATTACTCAAACCTTTTCCAAAGTACATATAGCATTTCTTGGTATCATTTGGAAGCTAAGGGTGTCTATTAATCATATCTGGAGTCACTGAGGGCTGGTGCAAAGCAGGATTAGCAGCACCTACTTAATCTTCTGGAGGATCCATCCATCTTTCCCAACATCCGTCACTGGAGTCTTAGACTATGGAACACCCCTGACATGATGGCACAGATGTGCATGAAAATTTTTGAATTAATGCTGATCACATTCAGAACAATCAAAAACATCAAAGACCCACATTTCTCAGGAGTCGGCTTCACTACAGGCAACCTAGACCTGGTATATGACATGAGCACCACCCCCTCAATCAAGGTAATATATGCTTGGCACGCAAGAATAAAATACCTCCCAGCTTGCTTTAAGCAAACTTTCGAGGAGATGTTCGTCACAGGGTTCTGGGAATATCACTCAGAAATACTCGTACCCAGGCCCTCACATCTCCTCCAACTATTTACTGTGGAGAGGACGTTACACTCGAATCAATTGTGGTTGCCACATCTGGACATTCCAGAGCCAATAGATTGGGATGCATTATTAACAGACCTAGCACGGGGGCTACGGCTGGAAGAACATCACCTTGCTTCAGATGTGGTTCAATACTATGTCCAACGCTCAGCCAAACAAGGGTCTGTCAGAGACGATAGACGCGAGAGACGGGGGGTGTTGGTAGCAGTCAAGGTACCCAAGGGCCCACAAGACAAGGAAGCCAAAGAAGGGAGTCGGAGCAAGGATCAAGCAGACAAAGTAGGCAACGCAGATCTGGCAAATAAGCCCTTAAATTTTTCCAAATATTTTCCAAACAATGATTCTAGTCACTCCACACCATTATAAATACCATTTCATATTTTTGTAGCTCCATTTTGTGCAAGCCAAGGAGTCCTTGAGCTTGAGGATCATTAGAAGTACCTACCTATCAATTTTCATATTTTTTAGACTCCATTTGAGCCCTCAAATAGGCCTTAGAACCTAATTTTTAACTAGGCCGGACACTAGGTCTAGACAAGGCCAAAACTAGTCAAAAACTATAAAAAGAGCTAGAGAGCTCATTTTTTAGGTAGCTTGTTGTAGAATTGAACTTGTAAGAGCACTTTGAGTAATCTAAAGAACTCCATTGTCTCTCTCTCTTTGTTCTTGCCTTGTGTGCGCATGTGTGTATGTGTGTGCATGTTAGTGTGCTTCTCACTCACACACTTGTGCCATCACTTGTTCGAGGTCTTCATACCATCCTCACGTCTTCCCGGATTGACATTAAAGGAGGTGCTACTCATCACTGAGATACACCTGCACACCTAGTTTTCATGCCCTTTCTGCACAAAGCCACAAGGCTGAAAAACATACACTTCTTCATGCAAGTCACCATTCAAAAATGCAGTTTTAATGTCCAACTGATGTACATTCCAACCATGTTGGGCTACAAGTGCACAAATGTTCCGAACAGTAGTCATATGGCATGTAGGTGCAAAGGTCTCATCAAAATCAATGCCTCTTTCCTACGCATAACCCTTTGCAACAAGCCTAGCCTTATACCTGTCAACTGTACCATCAGGTTTACGCTTCAGCTTGTATACCCACTTAGTGCCAATGGCCTTCTTGCCAAGAGGCAAGTCACATAAAGACCAAGTACATTCTTCATTATTGCATCATATTCAGATTGCATAGCAGCCATCCATTTTTTTGAATTTTATGCTTCATCAAACGAAACAGGCTCACTCTCATCACAGAGACTAGATGCAGCCATAGCATAGCAATCTGATGCAAAAGAGGCACTATGAGAGCCTAAACGAGTATGATATGATAGAGGTGCATCTAATTTGTTGTCACGCAAAGTCTGCACCAGCCATTTTGGCATAGTTTTTGCCTGCTCAATATCAGTTCTCTCATCAACTAGTGCATCATGTAAATCTGCATCAGAAATGGAATGATCAGCATCATCTCATGAAACCTGCAAAGGCTGAGAAGTTGCCTCATTGGGACCAGCACTAGACTGTCCACCTATAAAAAGAGGCAGCAAAGTATCATACATGTATTTGGAGCTAACAAATGTCTCCTTAGTACATGAAAGCAATGGCTGAATAACATCTTCCAAAAAAACAACATCACGGCTAACCAGAATGCGTTTAGTCTGTGGATGATACAGACGATAGCCTTTACTTTCAGAACTATACCCAACAAAAATACATTTCAGGCACTAATGCATATGCCAAACAACCGAAAACACGCAGATGAGCAACAGATGGCTTACGGTCATGCCAAGCCTCATATGGAGTGAAAGAATGCAGTGCTTTAGTGGGACACCTGTTCAGTACATATGTTGCACACATGACAGCCTCGAGCCAGAAACTATGTGGTAAAGCCTAACTCTTGACCATACACCTCACCATCTCCATGAGTGACCTGTTCTTTCGTTCAGCAACTCCATTCTATTGAGGTGTATATGGCACTGTACACTAGTGTTTTATCCCACGTTCAGCGAGAAATGCATTAAAATCAGAAGACATATATTCCCCCCTCGATCTCAACGGAGGGTGCAAATTTTACATGTTGACAGATTTTCAGCCAAAACCAAAAACTGTTTGAAGCACATGAACACTTCGGACTTTGCCTTCAATGGATATACCCATGCATGCCTGGAAAAATCATCGATGAAAGTCACGAAGTAAACATAATTCCCAAAAGAAGGTGTCTGCATAGGACCATAGACATCACTATGTACAAGCTGCAATTTTTTAGTAGCCCGAACTCAACCATCCTTTGGAAAGGACGAACGCTACATTTTGCCCAAAATACAGCCTTCGCAAACATGTTTTCCAGGTGCCTCAAGTTTGAGCAAAGAGGACACCATTTCAGATTTCTGCAGGCGTAGCAAACTAGCAAAATTCAGATGACCAAAGCGTGCATGCTAAAGCTTTGCATCTGACATAGCTTGAGAATCATTTACTGCACATGCCAAATCATTTACAGATCTTTCATAGTCTATAAGCTTATACAACCCACGACATAAAATGCCAGAAGCAATAATTACATCGCCATTTGACAGATCATGAACTGTACACCTGTCATCAACAAATTTCACAACTAAGCCAATCTTGGCTAATGCAGAAACTGATAACAGGTTCTTCTTGATGCCTGGCACAAATAAAGCATCTGACAAAGTGAAAGAACTACCATCAACAGTAGTCAAAATGATCTTACCAACTCCCATAACAGGATAAGAGGAGTTGTTGGCGCATGTAGCAGTATTCCCTATAGGGGCAGGCTCGAGTGAAGAGAAGAAATTGCGCTACGAGGTAATATGTTTGGTCGCCCCACTGTCAAAGTACCAAACATCTGAGTCTACTGCAGACATGCACTGCTCATGAGAAGATGGGTCAAAACTGCAAACAGTAGTAAATGCCCATTCTTCTTCCTGCACAAGATTAGCAGACTCCATTTTTGGTGTAGAGGCTTCTGCAACAACCATTCCAGCCTCTTTCTTCTTTGCCTCTTTTGCAGCCAGTTTTGGATAGTTCTTTATGATATGATCATTCCCTTTACAGTACTTACAAAACAATTTCTCCTTTTCTGATTTTTTCTCATCTTTGTCTTGGTTCTTCAAATGTGAAGCATTTGCAGATTTCTGCTTACTAGTAGAAGAGCTCCATTTTCCTTTGCCCTTCTGACTAGCCAGGAAAGCTTGATCTTCAACACGCATAATGGACCTATTCTGCCTGGACTGATCTTCCTGCAACATAACAGATACTAAATCCTCAAATGACAAGGCATTTGGATTGCCTTTCATTATCAACCAAAGAGTAGAAGCAAAACTCTAATATGAATCAGGAAGACCATTCAGAACGGTCTGCACAAGTGAGCTATCTGGTATAACCTCATCAGCAGAAATCAACTGTTCCTTCAAGTCTTTGATCTTTGTTAGGAAACTATCCATAGAATCACCTTCATTCATGTGCTCACTCTCCAACTGTTTTCGGAGGTAAGCAACACGAGCCTCATTCCTAGCTTGGTACAATGTGGTAAGTGTATCCCAAGCATCCTTTATTGTTCTGCAAGAGCGAATATGAGGAATAATGGCACCTTTGACAGACAAAGCTATCAATGCATGTGCCTAGGCATCTCTGCCATCCCAACGATGATGGAGAGTGTTAATCTCCAAAAGAACAAGTTGATCTTGAATTTAGACCACCTCTATATCAAGATCAACTTTAGACTCCACCAAATTTAGACAACATTCATCAACCTTATCAGAAAATTGATTACTCTGAAAAATTCAACTTCTCAGAAAAGTCTGCTACAGATTAATCACTCATTGACTAATCAATCCTGTAAAGTTTTTGATAAAACTTTGTACAATACTTTGCCTTGAGGTTGCGCAACTTTTCCAAGTTAAATTTCTCAAAATGATTGAGTACACACTGAGAAATGTGTGAAACACTTTACCTATGTCTGAAATAGCTTCTCTGTAATGGCGACTTTGACACCTGGAACTTCTTAGCTACAGTTCTCCCAATGTCGAACCCGTTTGATCAAGATCTTTTAGCCATAGATGGCTTACCTTCCAACTTAGATTTTGAGCCCTCACTTGTGTAAAACTTTACACCACACACTGAGTAATGTTCATTTCTCTGAACATGAAATATGCGCCAGTTTTGTCGACTCTCAGAACATCATTACATATGAATGTTCCTAAACTAAATTCTCTCAACCTGATTGCAATTAGCCTCTCAAATTCTAGCCATAGGTAGATTAGCTATGGACTTAGATACGTGGAGAAGGATTTCTCAAAAGATTAAACACAGAAGGAGCAGACAGCAAAACATCGGGCGCAAGTTTTTCTTGATTTCTCAAAAAATTACAATTGAGTGACGTTGATGGATTCAACTCACTTCTCATGTGTCTAATGACACTCTCTACTACTCATTTCTATCTTCCTATACTCTACTCTCATTCTATTCTTCTTGCCCCGACTTTTTCCAACAACATTTATAGGCAAATATATACAAGCTTATGACTAATCAAAAGTATGAGTCAGCTATATCTGAAGTAATGTACATATGTGTACATAGTTTTGATTTTCTGAATATGTCCTTCCTTCAACCTTCTGAATTTGTTCTCTTCTTGATTCCTTGACTTCATTTCTTCATAAACCTTCAATTGATGATTGACATGCACCAACAAACAAATCTACTCTTCAATAGGTGCAACAAAAACCATAGCACGAACAGGAATATGCAGAATATCACCATCTTCGACACCTTTTGCATCAGCTTCAGTACCTGCAGTTGTAACTGTTGCAGGTGTGATAGGACGTTTTTCGACACCCTGCACAATGTTCCACAGTCCTTTTGCAACCAACACATGTCGCATCATATAAGCCCATAACGGGTAGTTGGTACCATCCAACTTATCCTCAACAACCAACATATGGAATACATCACTGCTTTCAGCCATGGCCGGTGACTAAAATACCTTGATGTAGAAAATTGACTGTTTCTCAAAAAGTTGAACAGAACTGCCCAGACGAATTCTGCTAGAACTGTAGCAGACTTCGAGACACTTATACTGGCGAACAGAAACTGGTATATACCTTTGGCACAAAAAGATGAAATAGCCTGCACAAGCACTACGATAGTGTGTTTGGAGGCCGAAACGAGCTCAGATCGCGATTTCGGCACCACATAGCAAAGCTGTTTTGATCTCGAAAACACGTTGAGTATGCTCACCAAAATTCATTTGATTCTGAGACTGAAAACGGAGGAGTGTCGATGGCGCCCTATATGAAGCGACAACTTGCTTTGATACCAATTGTTGGAGATAGACATCTGCGGAAGCATGCGAACATCACAAGGAAGGAGAAGAAGCTTGGAGCACAACACACAATACTGAATGTATTACTAGAGAATGTACAAAGATAAGTAGCCCATTAGGGCAATAGGCATATATACAAGCCGGGGGAAAAAAACCTCCTAAAGAGGGAAAAAAGTGCCCCGGTGGTCCTTGAGTGTTCACACACATCACTACCTAAATATATCAACATATATGTCTTCTGACTTTAATGCATTATGGTTGAATGTGGGATAAAACATCAGTGTACAATGCCATATATACCTCAACAAAATGGAGTTGTTGAACAAAAGAACATGTCACTCATGGAGATGGCAAGGTGTATGGTCAAGAGTCAGGCTTTACCACATAGTTTCTGGCTTGAGGCTATCATGTGTGCACCATATGTACTTAGTAGGTGTCCCACTAAAGCACTACAGTCTATCACTCCATATGAGGCTTGACATGGTCACAAGCCATCTATTGCTCATCTGCGTGTTTTTGGATGCATTAGTGCATGAGCAACATCGTAGGAAATTGGATGATAAAGCAGTAATATGTATTTTTGTTGGGTACAGTTCTGAAAGCAAAGGCTATCGTCTGTATTATCCACAGACTAAATGCATTTTAGTTAGCCATGATGCTGTTTTTGTGGAAGATGTTATTCAGCCTTTACTTTCATGTACGAAAGAGACATCTATCAGCTCGAAAGACATGTATGATACTTTGCTGCCTCTTTTTATAGGTGGATAGTCTAATGTTGGTCCTAATGAGGCAAAATCTCAGCCTTTACAGGTTTCATGTGATGATGCAGATCATTCTATTTCTGATGCAGATTTACATGATGCACTTGTTGATGAGAGAGCTGATATTGAGGAGGTAAAAACAATGCCAAAATGGCCAGTGCAAACTTTGCGTGACAACAAATTAGATGCACCTCTATCATACCGTACTTGTTCAGGATCTCATAGTGCCTTTTTTGCATCAGATTGCTATGCTATGGCTGCCTCTAGTCTCTGTGATGAGACTGAGCCTATTTCGTTTGATGAAGCACAAAATTCTGAACATTGGATGGTTGCAATGCAATATGAATATGATGCTATCATGAAAAATAGTACCTAGTCTTTATGTGACTCGCCTCCTAGCAAGAAGGCCATTGGCACTAAGTGGGTATACAACGTGAAGTGTAAACTCGATGGAACAGTTGACATGTATAAGGCTAGGCTTGTTGCAAAGGGTTATGCGCAAGAAAGAGGCATTGATTTTGATGAAACTTTGCTCCTACTTGCTGAATGAGTACTATTTGTAGGATCTGTGCACTTTGAGCTCATCATGGTTGGAATGTACATCAGTTGGATATTAAAACAACATTTTTGAATGGTGACTTGCATGAAGAAGTGTATGTTCTTCAGCCTCGTGGCTTTGTGTAGAAAGGGCATGAAAACTAGGTGTGCAGGTTAAAGAAGGCATACATGGTTTAAAGCAAGCACCACATGCTTGGTATGAAAAGATACATGCCTATCTGATTGCACATGGTTTTGTGAATAGTCCCACTGGAAGCACCTTATATGTTAAGTGTGCTAATGATGTGCTCTTGATCATTATTGTCTATGATGATGACATGTTTCTCATTGGTCCTATTGAGAAGCATATTGCTGATTTTAAGGCTGATTTACATGCCTCATTTGAGATGTCTGATTTGGGGCATTTGCATCATTATTTGGGCATTCAGTTTATGCACGTTGATGGTGGAATGGCTTTGTGCCAAACAAAATATATCAACACATTATTGCAGCATTTTGGCCTTGAAGACTATAAACTTATTGCCACTCCTATGGAGACAGGTTTACGATTGAGTCTTCATGATGCTGGAGATGCATTTGATGTTTTTCTCTATCAACATGTTGTTGGATGCTTGATTTACTTATGCATTACTTGGCGAGATATTCTGTTTGCTATCTCACGGATGAGCAGGTTTATGTATTGCCCAGGTGTCAAGCATTGGCAGGAGGTTAAGCACATCTTTCACTACTTGGGTGGTACCCGGCTACTTGGGTTGTTTTATCCTAAGGGGGGATCACTACCGCCATATTTGCATGCTTTTTCTGACTCTGACTGGGCTGGATTCTCTGACACTCGTGTGTCCACTAGTGGTTTTTGCTTCATGCTTGGTAGCTCATGCATATCTTGGATGAGTGAGAAGAAGCCTACTGTGGCCACTTCCAATTGTGAGGTTGAGTGTAGGGTAACTTTCACACTGACTGTTGAGTGTGTGTAGCTCAGATGCCTTATGGCTGATTTGGGCGTTGATCAATCTTTTGCCACCACCATCTTCACTGACAGTTAGAGCACATTGGAAGTTGTGAGGAACCCTGTGTTCCATGCTCGCACTAAGCACATTGAGGTGCATTATCATTATGTCAAGGACAGGTTCTCTGCTGGAGAGATTAACTTAGCATATGTATCCATGTAGGAGAACATTGCAGACCTTTTCACAAAGGGTCTACCTAGGGAGAATTTTGAAGCTTTCCGCAAAGCTTTGGGCTTACTTCCTTTTGTGGATTGATTCCACATAGCTTGGCACTTCCTTATACATGAGTGTCGGCTCCTTGTTCACCGCATCACTCCCAGTGGGGTTTGTTGATATATTTAGGTAGTGATGTGTGTGAACACACAAGGACCGTTGGGGCACTTTTTTCCCTCTTTAGGAGGTTTTTTTCCCATGGCTTGTATATACGCATATTGGCCTAACGGGTTACTTATCTTTGTACATTCTAGTGGTAATTCAGTATTGTGTCTTGTGCTCCAAGATTCTTCTTCTTCCTTGTGCTCTTCGTGTGCTTTCGCAGACGTCTAACTCCAATAGTGAGCTCAATGTATGCTCAGTGATGTAGCTCAAGGCCTCTTAGAATGGCTTATGTATCCCAGGACTAAAAATATGTGTATTTATACACATGTTCTAAGTTTGAATTTGAATATCCCCTCATCCAAAAGTGATCCTACACTTTAGGGATGATTTAAATTGATTCTTCATACCACATTAGTAATACGTTCAGCTCCCTAAAATCATGAGATTCCTTATTCTCTTAGCTTTTATAATTATCCAAAGTAAATATGCCCAAAAAGATAAGCATGGGTTTATATATGGTTCTCTTTTGTAAAGAGCTAAATGAATGTCTAGTCCCAAGGTTTTAGCAATGCACGATAGGATGAATATGAATCTCCTATCTCTTTCCATATGCTCAATAACTTCCATTTCTTTTGTTTGTATGAATGGCTATTTGCAATGGTCCAAATATGCATCGCTTATGCGATGGGTCATCCCTTTTTTTTAATAAAAAACGTAAAGCCACTTTTTTTCAATGGGGAGCATCGCTACGCCCCCCTATTTCTAGTAGTGACATATCATAGAATGTTTCTCAAAGCATCTAAATGTGGTTTCCTGAGAACTTGCATAAATTGACTTTCAAGTCCAACAATGTAACTTAGATCGAGCATTGTGATTGTGAGATATATCAAACTTCCCACAATTTTCCTATATATAGTAGCATTTTCCAATGCTTCACTTGATGTAGTATCCAAATTCAAATTCTTGAAGGTTATAAATGTTAAAAACACACAGAAAAATAGATACACCAGGAGATGAGATAGAACGCAGTATTGGGTGCAATCTCCCCCCATGCACTCTGTTTCAATAGTCCATAGAGTGCATGTATTTACAGGATTCTTTTTATTATGTTGAAATAGTGGTTGCATGAGAGCCACTTCAAAAAGCATGCGTGAAAGTAAAATTTGGTCTCTTTTGTAGAGAGCCTTTGCTTTTAATAATAGAAATCGTGGTCTTCAACGACCCTTATTCTAACCAAAACTTTACTAATTATTTCTAAAAATAGAATCCTCTATGCAGGTTTATAAATTATAAATTGGATTATTGATGTCCATCCTTTCACACCTTTCATGCCCTCATGAACCTTAAGCTACTATATCAAAAACACCAAAACATATTAATACATTAATAAATTAACACTCCAACAATTCTTTATTCAACACATTCCATAATTCATAACATGCTCGTTAGTTAAAAAAGCAATTGACCTCAGTTGATAAAATAAAACTAAATATGGATGGCCAATTACATGTTCCATCACTAAATAAAAATAAGCATGTTCCATGTAAAAACACATGCATGGAAATGTTCATGGAGGAGTTACATTAATGTGTATGTGTATGATATGCAGAAATTAAGTGATCATAATGGGGTGTTAATTGTGTTTTATATATCCATTGACATTCTTCAATAGAGTGATTTTTGTACTTAACTAAATAGCAATGATATTGAGTACTTGCACATGTAGTAGTGACATCATGATCAATTATTTTTTTAGGAACTAAGATTTCAGATCGTTCTTCAATTAAAGGAAGTTCATTAAGAAGGAGTGAGTGGTAAACTTCCTTTAAATGGTTTAAGTAAACTAATATGAAAAGATTATGTATATTCCAATGAGATGGTATATCTAGTTTGAATGAATTATCATTAATTTTTTGTATAATGCAAAATAGTCCATAATAGTGTGGTGCAAGTTTAATTTTAGGACGTTGCAAAATATTTTTCAGACGTCTTTTAATAATATGTAACCCTACAATATCATTCTCCTTAAATTCCTTGGCTAATCGTTTTGTATTGATATTATGTGTATAACGTTCTTGACTTTTCCTAATGTGCTCGTGAACATCGTGAAGTATAAAAATGTGCTCTTGAGCAATAGAATCAGCCATTGGAATATCAATTTGGGTGAGTGACATGGGAGTGGAAAGCTTTTTACCATAAACAATTTCAAAAGGTGCACGTCCAGTAGTGGCGTGTGTGGTGTTATTGTAAGCAAATTGAAGCAATAGCAACTTTTCATCCCAGTTAGTGGGACTATCTAATGAATAACAATGCAATAAATCAAGAATAGTAATGTTTGTAGCCTCACTTTGTCCATTACTTTTAGGATGAAACGCAAAGCTAAAATCTATTTTAGAACCAAAATGTTGAAATAAGGCAACCCAAAAATGATTACAAAATCTAACATCACGATCAGATAACATTAGTTTAGGAAATCCATGATGTGGAAAAATGTATTTAATGAATAATTTTGCAGCCTAAGGTGCAGACAAAGTTTTTTTACAAGTCTTGAAATATGCATATTTACTAAACCTATCAACTATTGTCCAAATCATATCATTATGTGATGAAGTGATAGGAAGACCTGTGAAAAAATCCATAGAGATTTGTTCCCATGGTTCATTCGGAATGGGAAGTGGCATTAATAGTCCAAATGGTTTACCATGATGACGTTTTACACACTGACATACAATGCATTGAGAAACATAATGTGCAATATCTTTTTCCATGTGGGGCCAAAAGAAGAAATCTTTGCAAGTAGAAATGTTGCTCTGTATGCCTCTATGACCCATCTAAGATGGTTCATGCATTTCTTTGATGAAAAAAATTAAAACTTGGGTTATGCACAATCTATGTTGAAAATAAAGTAAACAATGATAAAATGTATATTGTTCATTAGATAAAGGTGCTCTATTGTTGAATTCATGCCATGCACATGAGAAATACAAATCAAATACATAAGTGGATATCATTTCTTGAAAAGAATAAATTTGGATGGAAGAAATATTATGCAAAACAACAAAATGTGAATGACAATGGCTAAGAGCATCAGTTATGAGATTAGCTTTACTAGGTTGATATTGGATCATGTGTTGGAAATTTGGAATGAATGAAGCCCATTTAAGATCTCGATCAGAGATTAAGGGTTGATTTAATAAATTCTTAATAACCTGTTGATTAGTTTTGATTAATACCTCAGATCCCGTAAGATAGTGTTTTCACATTTGCGAAGCATGCACAACTGCTAACAATCATTTGTCATATGTACTATAATTCTTTTTTGAGCGCTTAAGCGTCCTAGTCTCAAATCAATGGGGTGATCATTTTGCATTAAAACAACAACTATTCTTGAACTGCTAGCATCAGTAACGACATGAAATGGTTGTGAAAAATCAGGTAACTGTAAAACAGGTGCATGTCAAAGTGCATCTTTGACTTTTCCAAAGGATAGTTGTTGGGTAAGTCCCCATGCAAATTTTATTTTCTTTTTCAATAATAAGGTAAGAGGCAATGCTAAATAAGAAAAATTTCAAACAAACTTCCTATAGAAACTAGCAAACCCAAGAAAAGAACAAACATCATTGAGTGATTGTGGTGTAGACCATTCTACTATTTCTTGTATCCACATGCACACCTTCACTTGAAATAATATTTCCTAGGTATTTTAGCTTGCATTGAAAGAAGTAACTCTTTTCAAGATTAGCATAAAGTGTGTTCTCTCGTTACAAATGAAAAATTGTTTTAAGATGTTGCTCGTGTTCACTATCATTCTTATTGTAAACAAGTATATCATCAAAGAATACAAGAACAAAAGCTTGGTAATCAAGAAAAATGTTGTTCATCATTTGTGCAAATGTAGTAGGAGCATTAGTAAGTCCAAAGGGCAATGCCATAAATTCATAATGGCATGTTTGAGTTCTAAATGCAGTTTTAAAAGTATCACTTTGCGTTAACAAAAAGTGGTTGTGCAAAAGAGATAGCCTTGTTGAGGGTTTTAGGTTGTAGGGTGTGAAGTTTGGCTTGGATTCCCACCTCCAAACCATCTTCATAATTCTGCTGCAAGATATCCTCCAGTACATCTTCGAGCATTCGAAGCAAGAATCAATTTTGCTAGAACCGCTCCGTGTAGGTAGTGACAGTGTCAACCTCCTTCCATGTAAAGGTTGTCCATGCACATCAAACATGTGAATGATATTGTGGAGGAAGAAAAGAATCCTTCACTTTATATTGGAAAGCCTTCCACGTTGTTGGACGATCTGTACTATGACATAGGACATTCCACTAGAGTTGAGCTTTTCCTACTAAATAGTTAGTGGCAAATTTGACTTTTTCACTTTCAACATATGTTTAATCAGTATAAAATCATCAAACTATGATAACCATGAAAGAACTAAAGGGCCATCCTTATGGCCATCAAATCATAGAAATTGGTAATTTTTTACATCAATGTTGGAATGTGTGCCATCCAATTGGGCAGAGACAATCCTAGTAAGGTTATCTTCATCAGATTGCATCTTTTGAAGTACTTCATCACATTGTCAGATCTTGTCTTGAGTGCCTCGAAGTTCGTGTCGTAGGAGCTCTAGCTATTGCTTGAGTGGTACCTCAGGTAGAGGTGACTCACCGAAATCCTCCATGGCATTTGTAGGGTCCATTGGTATATAGAGAACAAAACCCTCTTGCTGCATATGTAAAAACAATTTTGAGATTGCTTGAATTAAAATCTAAAAGGAAGGGTTGTTCTTGGGAATTGAAAAAGTAAGAAAGAGATGCAAGTTGTGTTAAATATAAGAAAAGAGAACTAGAGAGACAACACAAAGAGATAGTGTAGTGGTAAAACACTTCCCTTGTGGGAGTGAGGTTGTGCGTTCAAATCCTCCCTCCTTGGTGAATATAAAACTCCTTATTGCCACTCATAAATTAAAATTGATTCGCGCATAGCCAACAATAGCCAAGGGAGCCATGGGTGCCAGGGAAGCCAAAGATGCAAAAGTAATGCCTTAGTCAATGCCTTAGAGTAAGTTGAAGGTGTAAACGTAGGTGTAAACATAAGTTCTAGTTCTGGAACAAGAACTGAAATAGAAACAAAAACAGAAACTAGAATTGGAAGCAAAATCAGAACCTAAGACGAAAACCTAAACCGTAACTAGAACTGTGAATGGAATCGGAATGGAAATCAGAAACAAAAATGGAAACAAAAATGGAATTGGAATTGGAATTGTATTGTGAACAATGAACAGCGAAACAGAGATCAAACGCTAAAACAAACGAAAATAGACCCCTCCATAGTGACGCACATAGAGCTCTGATACCACTGTTATCCAGATCTTAATGCATGCACACATAGAGGTTATGAATGCTAAAAACACACAAAAAAATAGATGTGCTAGGAGATGAGACAGAATGCAATATTGGGTGCAATCTCCACCCATGCACTTTGTTTCGATAGTCTAGAGAGTGCATGTATTTATAGGATTTTTTTTATTATGTCAAAATAGTGGTTACATGAGAGCCACTTCAAAAAGCATACATGAAAGTAAAAGTTGGTCTCTTTTGTAGAGAGCCTTTGCTTTTAATAATAGAAATCATGGTCTTCAATGACCCTTATTCTAACCACTACTTTACTATCTATTTCTAAAAATAGAATCCTCTACGTGGGTTTATAAATTATAAATCGGATTATTGATGTCCATCCTTTCACACCTTTCATGCCCTCACGAACCTTCAACTGTTATATCAACACCAAAACACATTAATACATTAATAAATTAACACTCCAACAATTCCTTGTTCAATACATTCCATAATTCATAACAAGTTTTTTTCCTTGTGGCAATGCAACCAGCTTCCATGTCTCATTTCCATAAAGTGCAACCATATCCTCATCCATAGCTTTCTCCCAATCTACATTTCCAATTTCATCTTCAAAACAATAACGCTCAACATCTTGTATTACCTTGGTAATGTCGGCACAATGACCATCCATGTAGCTCTCATATGTCAAATGTCACACTGAATTACACATCCTCTCAGTCTTGGGTCACTTCTCCTTGTATCATCAACATGTGCCTTTCTTACTCTTGGAATTTTCATTCAAACTCCAAAGGAAAACCTAGTTTTGAGCAGGTATTCTATTCTAGCAGAGGAAGAGATAGAGATAGAGATTTCAGAAGTGGATGAGGAAATAGAAATCAAGACCAAGGCATTGGAATCATGCAAGAGGTAGAGGACAGTTTTGAGGCAGGGGGAGCCAAAGAGGCCATAGAAGTTTCGAAAGAAATGATTCAGGTAATGACAGTAAAGGATGCTGGAATTGTGGTAAACCTAGGCACTTTGAATGTGATTGCAGGTTGAAGAATCAAAATAACAAAAGGCAGAAAAACAACTATGCATCCTCAAGTGCAGATGATTCTGAGAAGTTATTCATGGTCCTCCAACATCACATGATGAATACAATGTTTGCTGATGTTTCAAAATTGAATGGTAATGTGTAGTATGTTGATTTAGGTGCTTCAAGTCACATGATCAATCATGTGGAATGGTTTAGTAGTTTGCAAAAATTGCCAGTTCCTAGATATGTTGAAACAAGCAATGACACATCACATCCTATCAAGCATTCAGGGAACATAGCACTATCTATGGAGGACAGGAAGGTAAAACATATTGCTAATGTGTTGCATGTTACAAATATAACTAAGAATCTGGTTTCTATTGGACAAATGGTTGACCAAGGATTACAAGTCAGGTTCAATGTTGATATGTTATATGTAGAAGAGTACAAACAAGATGGAAGATTGATTGCTAAAAGAAACAAAGTGTGTAGGATGTTTACCTTAAATGTGAAAATCCCTTAAATGAATGCACCCATGTTTGCAAAAGGTGCAGGAGTAATTGCTGATATAGAGATTT
Organism: Ceratopteris richardii; assembly: GCA_020310875.1. Taxonomy (NCBI): domain Eukaryota; kingdom Viridiplantae; phylum Streptophyta; class Polypodiopsida; order Polypodiales; family Pteridaceae; genus Ceratopteris; species Ceratopteris richardii. The sequence goes on from CM035428.1 coordinate 58,250,320, forward strand.
GGCACAAACAAATTGGATGTGCAAATTTGTAGAGACTGAATACGATGCAACCAAAGGAGATTGTCAATGGACTAACAAATTTCAAGGTTGCAGAGATGCAAAAGGTATGTGCAGCATGTCAATTTGGTAAACAGTCAAGAGCATCATTTTCACATGACA
>CM035428.1:58257978-58292978 GCA_020310875.1 Ceratopteris richardii
ATATGGCCTTGAATGCGAGACTCTTTTTTATCATAAATCAACACTTCATTTTAGAACGTTCAATATCTCCACAAATCTGATAGCCGACTTGACTCTGAATCAAATCAAGGTGTGATGCCGAGGACAAATTTTGAAGGATGAATTTTGGAGGTGAAATTTTGAGGGTTGAAATTTGAAGGATGAATTTTGAAGGGATGAATTTTGAAGGGATGAATTTTGAAGGCTGAAATTTGAGGGATGAATTTTGAAGGCTGAATTTTGGAGGTGGAATATTGGGGGTTGAATTTTGAAGGGATGAATTTTGAAGGCTGAAATTTGAGGGATGAATTTTGAAGTCTGAATTTTGGAGGAGGTTTGAAATTTGAATGCTTTATTTTGAAGGGATGAATTTTGAGGGATGAATTTTGAAGGCTAAATTTTGGATGAGGGTTGAATTTTGGAGGTTAAAATTTGAAGGCTGAATTTCAAAGGGATGAATTCTGAAGGTTGGAATTTGAGGGATGAATTTTGAAGGCTGAATTTTGGAGGTTGAAATTTGAGGGTTGAATTTTGAAGGGATGAATTTTGAAGGCTGAAATTTATGGGATGAATTTTGAAGGCTGAATTTTGGAGGAGGATTGAAATTTGAAGGCTGAATTTTGAAGGGATGAATTTTGAAGGCTGAAATTTGAGGGATGAATTTTGAAGGCTGAATTTTGGATGAGGGTTGAATTTCGGAGGTTGAAATTTGAAGGCTGAATTTTGGAGGTTGAAAAATGATGCTGAGGATGAATTTTGAAGGATGAACTTTGGAGGTTGAAATTCGAGGGCTGAATTTTGAGGGATGAATTTTGAAGGCCGAATTTTGAGGGATGAATTTTGAAGGCTGAATTTTGAGAGATGAATTTTGAAGGCTGAATTTTGAGGGATGAATTTTGAAGGCTGAATTTTGGAGGTTGAAAAATGATGCCGAGGATGAATTTTGAAGGATGAATTTTGAGGTTGAATTTTGGAGGTTGAATTTTGGAGGTTGAAATTTGAAGGATGAAATTTGAAGGATAAATTTTGAGGGTTGAATTTTGCAGGTTGAAATTTGAAGGCTGAATTTTGAGGGATGAATTTTGAAGGCTGAATTTTAGAGGTTGAAAAATGATGCTGAGGATGAATTTTGAAGGCTGAATTTTGAGGGGATCAATTTTTCTGATCGACAAAGATGAAATGAGGACGAATCTCGAGCGGTGAACTCTCAAGGATGAAAAATGAGATGAAATATCAAAGAAGTGGCGCTAGGAGGAATTCTACTTTTTTTTTTAGGGCTGACATACAATCAAGATGAAATCTTTCTTGATTACAGTCCCCCACATCAAGATCTTGCACCATCTTGGTGCCATTCTTCAATATTGGCTAAAAATTTCTAAGAACAAAATTGGAATTGTCTATGGGCAAAACAAGCTGAAATGAGAACTATGGTAAGATAAGCCTTCACCCTAGATAAGCCTTCACCCTGGAAATGTTGACCAGAGGCAATTTCTCACCCTGTAAGTCCTCTACTTGTACTGCTCCTTGTTGAAATATCCTCAGCACTTTGTAGGGTCCTGACCATTTTGGTGCCAATTTAGTAGGTACAGATGGAATCTTATATACCAGCACTAGAGCTCCCTCTTCCACCTTATTGGTCCTTAAGTGTCTGTCATGAATGTGTTTCCTTTCTTCTTGCTTTTCCTGTAGCCTCTTCATAGTTGTTTCCCTATATTCCTCCAATGCTACCAATCTTCTAATGTGAGGATCAACATCAATTCTTTTTGCTTCAATGTCTTTTCTGATGATGAATTCAAAAGGGGCTAATGCCTCTTTCCCATAGACTAGAAGAAATGGGATCTCTCCCGTGGTGCCCCTTCTGGTTGTTCGAAAAGCCCATATTGCACCAATGAGGGCTTGTGGCCATGAACTGTGATGGTCAAAGGCTAATTTGCGTAGTAATCCAATCAAAATTTTGTTAGAACTTTTTGCCTGCCCACTTGCCCTCGGGTAGTATGCACAGGATTTCTTATGGAAGATCTTGTACCTGTCAAAGGTTATTTGCAACAAATGGTTTACAAAGTGCGTGCATCTATCACTGGTGACTTCAAGTGGGCAGCCAAATCTTGAGAATATTCTTTTATACATAAACTTGGCTACTGTAGTGGAAGTACAATCAGTAGTAGCTTTAGCTTCTACCCACTTAGTAGAATAACATGTGGCCACCAAGATATACTTTTTACCACCAGGTTGACGAGTTGGGCTTATTGGTCCAATGAAATCAAGACCCCATCGTTCGAAAGGTAGCCATCCAGTGGAGATTACCAATGGTTGAAAATTCAGTCAAGTAGGATTGGGAGCATATCTCTGACAGATATCACATCCTTTGGTAAACCTGATAGCATCTTTGTAAACATGAGGCCACGATAATCCCCTATGGATAATTTTGTGAGCCAACTCCTCTCCCTTGAGATGCCCTTCATTATGTGCTGCTTCAAGCAAAAAATTCACCTCCTCTGGATAAACACATTTTCTCAAGATACCATCATGACAATATTTATACAAATGGCCATTTATAAGTGAATATGCTTTGGCTTTAAAGAGTAATCTCCTCTTTTCTAATGGTTTTATGTTCTCAGGGAATTTTCCAGAAGTGAGAAAATGCAGAATTTCACCATACCACTCAGTTTGAGTCTCTACCATGAAGAGACTACTATCTACAAAGTTCATCATTAATACATGTCACGTTTTCACTCATAGCCGTCCTTGACACCTGATCTACCATGTAGTGTTCTTTTCCTGGCCTAATATGAATCTCAAAATCATACTCTTGAAACAATAGTAGCCAATGCCAAATCCTTCCAGCTACTCTAGGCTTATTAATTAGTACTTGAGGGGCTGATGATCATATATGACAATGAAATGCACACCTAGAAGGTAGTGCCTAAACTTTTGGAGTGCAAAAACAATAGCCAGACCTTCCCTTTCCGTAGTACTGTAATTTCTTTGTGCTTTGGTAAGTAGTCTGCTAGCATAAGTTATAGTTTGATCCACCTTGGGCACCTTGGGCATGGAGGCTTGAGCCAAAACTGCTCCTACTGCATGAAGACTAGCATCTGTATGCACATGAAACTCTAATGACCAGTTAGAAATAGTTAAGAGAGGAGCAGTACATAACCTCAATTTTAGTTCAAAAAATGCCTTTTCAGCCTCTGGACTCCATGAGAAAGGAATCTTCTTACTCGTATGCCTTGACAGAGGCTTAGCTATTTTTGAATACATTCGTATAAATCTCCTATGGTAGCCTGCATGGCCTAAAAATCTTTGCACTTCCTTAGGAGTCTGTGGAATGGGCATGGAAAGGATAGCAATGACCTTTGCTGGATCTATAGTTATCCCTTTTGCAGACACTATGTGACCAAGGAGAGTGCCTTTAATGACCAAAAAATGACATTTAGCAGGATTTAACTTCAAACCTATTTTGAGACACTGCTCAAAGATTTCCTTCAGATTTTCCAAGTGATTGTGAAAATCTTGGACTATTGCTCTTCTATCTGTGCCTGAGAACACTGAAAAGTCATCCATAAAAATGCACAGAAAAGTTATCAACCATTTTCCCAATATCAGATACATTATTCTATTAAATGAAGGAGGTGCATTTCTCAGCCCAAAAGCCATGCGTGTGTACACTTAAGTGCCCCATGGAGTGACAAAGGCAGTTTTGTCTCTATCATCAGGATGAATTAATATTTGGTTGTACCATCAAGAAAACTGTACAACGTGTGACCGGCTACTTCTTCTAATACTTGTTTTGTGAAAGGTTGAGGGAAGCCATCTTGAACATTTACCTTATTTAAAGCACGAAAATCAACGCATACTCTTATTTTTTCGCTATTTTTCTTGGGTATAATAACCATAGATGAAAGCCACCTTGAATATTCTACTGCAACAATAATACGTGCTTCTCAAGTTTTGTGATTTCGAGTTTTACTCCCTCTGCATATTTTGGATTGAGTCAATACGGCCTACTTCTTGCAGGTGCAACTCCCTCTACTAAGGGTATTCGATGTAATCCAAGCTCCTCTGGAATCCCTGTTAGATCCTTGTAGGACCATGCAAAGACATTTTTATAGGAGAAAAGGAGAGAAGTTACCCTTTGTTGTAAAAAGGGATAGTGCCACAACCAGGAGGCTAAGTGGACTATTTGAGGATTTCCTTCATCTCCAAGGTTCACTTCTTGAACTAGCATTTCAGGATTGGTCTCTCTTGAAAAAGCATATGCACTGTGCGCAGGGGTGGAATTCACCTTATGTTCCACAATATGTTGCTTGATCCATCCTTGAGGAATTTATGAAAACGGAAGGTCTTCTCTGCTCTTAGGCTCAAAATTAGGCCCTTGAGACTCAAAATTAGCCTCCTTAAAGGCTTCTTCAATTTTGATATTTTTAGGCTTTTCTACCCTTTTGTAGAACTCTGTAGTGGTGAATCCTCACAAAATTGGCCCATTTTGATCCAATGGACCAATTTGGTCCGATGGCCCAATTTGACTATTTGGGCCCCCCAAAGATACTAACTCACTTTCTGCTACTTTTTGACCATCAAGACCATTTTGTGAAAAATGCCCAAATTTGATCTCCAAAGGTTCTTTCTTGACCTCAGTATCTGTTTTCCTGCAAGGACTCACTTTTTCTCCTTTGTTAGTGATTGAGCATAAATTTTCATTTTTTGACTCTTTTTCCCTTCCTTGGGCTTCTTTTGCAAGTTCTTCATTTATTTTAGTAATCTCAACAGTGCAACACTATGCACCACCCATCATCTAATTTAACAAATTCTCCTCTTCTTGGGGTACAGAAGGCATTACCTGAGTATCTACATATCCAGTTGTCTTGGTGGAGTTGCATCCCTCTTCTAAGTGTACCTATAAGTGGTTATTAGTCTTCGAGGAGATCCACATCTGGTTTCTTCCCCAATCTTGTAGTGCTTTTGCTTGCCTTAACCAAGGCCTTCCCAAAAGCAGAGGATAAGAGCTTTCCTATGGCAGGGCAATCACAATAAAATCCAAGAGGAATTGACAACCTTGTACTGACATTGTACCTTCTCGATGATGCCGAGGGGCATAACACGATGATGATCTGCTAATATGACAGTGAAGGGTGCCGCCTTGGTGAGGTTCAGTTTGAGTTTCTTCATTGTAAAATCAGGCACCAGATTGATGCCAGAGCCTCCATCTATAATGACACCAGTCAGACCTTCATTGTTTATGAACAGAGATAGCCTTGAGCTTTGATAGTCTACCAAGGGTGAAGGCAAAAAGTCAACCATGAAACCATCTACACTCGGTGGTGGGCTTAAGTAGGCCGAGTGTATAACTTTCAATAAATCACTTCTTACTTTCGAATCCATTTTTATGGGTTGGTACAAACTAACCTTGTGATGAATACCTTTCAAGATTTCCTCAATCTTAACCTCTTGTGTGTCTTCCTGAGAGCTTGTAGGTTGGTCCTTAAGGGAAGTAGTCACCATATCATAAGCTCCTTCAATGTCTGATTGGCCCTTCCAACCAGCCTTCTTTTCCTCATCTTTATTTTTGAGTCCCTATTGTTCCTCTCTACAAGTTGTTGCCGCTTGCCTGGCTCTGGTCATCATGGGCACTGAAGAAGATGAAACAGCATAAGACTGAGTGGTCATACCTTCTACTTGTGGGGAGACTACAATCATGTGAATTGGAGTAGGGCGGCTTCTTGGGCAATCTCTAGTATAATGATCCTTGGCATCTGGACAATCCTGACAGGGGTGCACCTTCTGGTAGAGAACACCTATTCTGCATAGGGCCATACTCACCACAGTGATAACACATCAGTGGCCTATTATATCTAGGCCGAGTTAGATGGTTGAGGATTACTTCCTAATCCTCTCTCTTAGGGTGTAGTTCAACCATCTCCTACCAGGATTATGTTACATTTTTCCCCCCTTGGCCGATCATTGTCCTCAATGATCTACTCTTGTATCCCTCTAGCCTCGGTGATCAGTCCCTTGAACTCCCTAGGTGCCCTGGAATTGATGTTCCTCAACCTCGCACAGTTTCTTGAACCTTGTTCGCAACCTTGGTCTCTTGAACCCTTGCTCTCAACCTTGGTGTCTTGAACCTTCTTGTTCGCAACCTTGGTGTCTCGAGCCCTTGTTCTCAACCTCAGTCTTGAACCTTGTTCTCACCCATGCTTGGTATCTTGAACACTCAATCAAGTGCCACCCGAGGATTTCCAAGGAATTCACACTTCCAAGCTAGCTCATTGGAAAGTTCGTTCCGAGAGCTTTCCAACGGTATATTGCACGCCTCAATCTGACCTACGGATTGAGAGATACACCCCAATCATTGTAAGGTCCATCCTTGAAACCGACGCGCACGCCTTCCACAATTCCTACCCTTTCACATGATAGAGTGCCCAAGCGCCTTTTTTAGAGGCCATTGGGTCATTCCACCCTTCCCAAGCCTACTTCCTAGGCTCTGATACCAATGTAAGGAATTGAACTCACAACCTCTTGGTTAGGAATGTGATGGGCTAACCACTTGCCCCAAAAGCCATGGTTGAGGATTACTTCCTAATCCTCTCTCTTAGGGTGTAGTTCAACCATCTCCTACTAGGATTATGTTACATTATACCTTGTCATCCAAGTCACTGAAGTCATCGTTGGCATCGTTCACTGTGCAGGAGGGAGGACCTCAACCATCAAGGAAGACGGAGGTTCCTGATACTTCTTGGGAGGTCACCCATCTCAGTACTATTCCCCTGGATCGTGGCAATCTCTTGCCACTAAGCTACACTCTTGTGCTGCTTGATGACACCCAAATATTGGGCTCTCTTTGGTGATGCAGGTGGAAGACTTAACCAGCCTCGCCATAGGAGATGTATGATAGTTATTCATAGGTGCTCAATAATCCTAGTTAGCTTTTTTCAAGTAATTTATTATATGCAGTGGCATCAGTGATTCAATATGTAGGTAAACATATTAGTACTTGCAGTTTTATGAGATTTTGACACTAGTCATATGCTCATTTTGCAGAGGATACTCTGGCAAAATTTTTCTAGAATTTTTGGTTTTGTCAACTATACAATGGTCGTTTTACTCCTTGATATACATTGGTGTAAGCAGATTTATTATCACATAATCCTTTTGGTTGGTCATTACTGTTCATTAATTCATTTTTTCTAGGAAGATTGTCTCCTAGAATCTGACACTTGATCATCCTTCTTTGAGCCTTAGTGGTGTTTGGACTCTTCTAGCTCCATTATCATTCTATTTAGTTCTCTAGCATCATGGGATCAGAGGTCCCAGGCACATCTGGTGGATCAAGGTATAGTGCCAATGTTCCAAGGAGGAGCTATAACTCATAAGGTAAAGACATATGAAAAGGAGACGGCACAAACTTTGCTCTATGGAAGAATTAGATGAAACATGTGCTGATTCAGAGGCGGAAATGGAAGCCAGTAAATGGAATCTCAAAGAAGCGTGCTGACATGGATGAAGATAATTGGGATGAGCTATATAAAATGTCTAGGTCTACAGTTCAATTGCACGTGGCAGATAATGTTTACTTTATAGTATTAAACTATGAAAGTTCAGAGGAGCTTTGGAAGAAGTTATGCAATACATATGAAAAAGAGATGGCATCAAATAAAGTATATCTGATAAGAAAGTTATATGATCTTCGCATGAAGGGCATAGATAGTGTTGTTGCTCATCTAAATGGGTTTGATGCTATATTCTCCTATTTACATGCTTAGAAAATGGATATGGATAATGAAATGAGAGCATTCTTCTTATTATGCACTTTGTCATATGACGAGATACGTTTTGCACATTTATTAGCAATAGTGCACCTGGAGGTAAACTGGTCTATGATGACATATGTGGAGGACTCTTGAGTGAGAAGATTTGTAGAAAATCTATGGTTGACACTCAGAGTGATGCATATAATGATCATGATTCTTACCAAGTAAAGAATTAGCAACATGGCAGGAGCAAGAACAAAGAAAAGAAGAGTCAACGGAATAAGAGTAGAAGTAAATCAAGGAAGAGGGATATCAAATTCCATTATTTTCATAAGAAAGGACACATGAAGAAAGACTATTTATGCATTCAAGAATGATAAAGGTAAAGGGGAAAATGTTGATGGGCATGTTAAATAGCTACCTGCACCATCTACTTCAACTATGAAGATTGAAGAAATTAATGCTATTTGTGATGATGTTGATGTGTTGATGCTTGATAGCACTGTGCCAATTGAGGCTTTTATGGATGATTCTCTTTCCCACACGTGGCTGCTAGATTCTAGTGCTTCTTTCCATGTGACATCACACAGAGAATGGTTCTCTAATTATGCAACAGTCTCTTGGTACCATGAGAATTTGGGACTCTTACCAGTGTGACGCTATGGGGATTGGAGATGTGGTTGTGAAGTTCATTGATGGTTCAAAATTTACTATGCATAATGTACACCATGTACCTCAATTATCACGCAATTTGATGTCATTTGGTCAACTTGATGACCTTGCTTACAAGGTGGTCTTCTATGTCCAATCCTTTTGCATATCAAAGGGCAATATGGTTATTGCAAAAGGAAGCAAAAATGGCTCACTTTATCCTTTATTTGTATCACAGAAAGAACACTTGTTAGCTATTACTCAATAGCCTATGGCTTGTATTTGGCATGGTCATTTGGGCCATATATCATGTAGTGGAATGGAAAATCTTTCTTGTTCTGGCTACTTACCTATGTTATCTTTATTTGATTTTTTTCTTTTGTGAGCATTGTCAATATAGAAAGTAAACTAGGAATGTGCACAAGATACACATTGACTCTTAATTCAATCTTTCGATCTCCTTCATACAGTTGTGTGTGGTCCTATGCCCACAAGGTCATTAGGTGGTTCTCTTTACTTTGTCACTTTCATAGATGATGTTACTAGAAAAGTTTAGGTATATCCTATCAAAGTAAATGATGAGGTATTCCCTACTTTCAGAAAATGGATTGCTTCAGTTGAGATTGAAAAAGGAACTAAGCTTAAGGCTTTATATTTAGATAATGGGGGTGAGTATACCTCACATGAATTCGGCCCTTTTTGTGAGTCTAGAGGAAATCATAGAAAGTTTACAGCTCCTTATACCCCAATACAGAATGGTGTAAATGAAAGGATGAATAGAACTATTTAGGATAGAGTATTTTCTATGCTCCCTCATGCAAACTTTCACAAGGCTTTTGGGAAGAAGCAATACTGATTGTAGTTCACATGATTAACCTTTCACCTAGTACTACCAAAGGTCTAAAAGTGGAACAAGAGTTATGGACAGGGAAGCCACCATATAATGATCATCTTTGAGTTTTTGTGTGTGAAACATATGTTCATATACCCAAGAATCTTAGACAAAAGTTGGACCATAAGTCAAAGAAATGCATTTTTCTTGGATATGATTAAGAACAACAATTTGGATATCACCTATAGGATCCTAAAACAGAAGTAGTGATCAAAAGTAGTGATGTCATTTTCAATGAGTCTAAGATGCATAAACATTCCATTAAGGAGGTTGAAGTGAGAAGAGTGGTGTTTGAGGATACTAGCCCTCCAATTAGCATGCATAAAAAAGCTGCACATAAGGATGTTTAAGAGAATGTCCAATCAAATCAGTTTGCAAATATTCCTATTTAACAACCATTGAGATGCTCTACACGTGTCTCACATCCACGTGATAGATATGTTCCAAGTTTGGATTTTGTTATGCTAACAGATGCTGGTGAGCCTTCTTGCTACAAAGAGGCTATGCAAACAATAGATCATGTCAAGTGGGAGTATGCCATGAAGAACAAATTAGATTCTACTCATAAATTAATGGACTTGGGATTTAGTACCTTTGCTAAAGGGCAAGAAAGCTTTATCGTGTAAACGGATGGATATATAAGCTAAAATTCACATCAGATAGTGCTTCTCCAAAGTATAAAGCACGACTTGTTGCAAAGGGTTTTAAGCAACAACATGGTGTTGATTTCAAGAAAATCTTCTCTCTAGTGGTCAAGATGACTACCCTGCGCATGTTGCTTGGATTTGTTGCAATGAAGGACTTACAGCTAGTCCAAATGGATGTGAAAAATGCTTTCTTGCATGGAGATCTTAAAGATCAGATCTATATGGAACAACTAGAGGTTATCTAGTTCCTCGCAAAGAAAGTCTAGTTTGTAAGCTAAAGAAGATCTTATATGGACTTAAACAGTCCCCTAGACAAGGGCACCAAAAGTTTGATGCTTTTATAAAATTTCAAAGATATTCTCAAAGCAATGAGGATCATTGTCTCTACACAAAGAGATGCCCAGATGGCAACTTGATAGGCTTGCTACTTTATGTTGTTGATATGTTGATTGTTGGGAAGCCCTCTTATGACTTGTCAATTCTCAAAAAGAAGTTGAGTCAAACATTTGATATGAAGGATTTGGGGGATGCCAAACATATTCTTAGCATATGCATTACTCATGATAGGAGTAAAAGATGCATATACATATACATACTCATATATACATGTACATACATACACACACACACACACACACACACACACATATATATATATATATATATATATATATATATATGTGTGTGTGTGTGTGTGTGTGTGTGTGTGTGTGTGTGTGTGTGTGTGTGTGTCTGTGTGTGTGTGTGTGTATATGTATGTATGTATGTATGTATGTATTGTGTATGTGTGTATGTGTGAAATATTAGATAGAATGCAAAGGTGGTTCTTACATGCAAAGGCCCCTTACAAATGGATGGTTCCTCATTCATATGTGCAAGTGCCTTCAACTATGACTTGCATTTCTAAGCAAGTAGACATGTGTAGCAAAAGTAGGATATCGAAGTGCCTAGGTTTCATTATTCATTATTCAATAAATCATTTATTCATGAATAATTACAAAATTTTACGTTAAACCCTTATTATTCGTGTTGGAGATAGACGTCTACGGAAGCACGCGAACAGCACAAGGAAGAAGAAGAAGCTTGGAGCACAAACACACAATACTGAATGTATTATTAGAGAATGTACAAAGATAAGTAGCCCATTAGGGCAATAGGCGTATATACAAGCCGGGGGAAAAAAACCTCCTAAAGAGGGAAAAAAGTGCCCCGGCGGTCCTAGAGTGTTCACACACGTCACTACCTAAATATATCAACAAATCCCCCCTGGGAGTGATGCGGTGAACAAGGAGCTGGCACTCATGTATAAGGAAGTGCCAAGCTATGTGGAAATCACTCCACAAAAGGAAGTAAGCCCAAAGCTTTGCGGAAAGCTTCAAACTTCTCCCTAGGCAGAGCCTTTGTGAAAAGGTCTGCAATGTTCTCCTGCGTGGGCACATATGCCAAGCTGATCTCCCCAGCAGAGAACCTCTCCCTGACATAGTGATAATGCACCTCAATGTGCTTAGTGCGATCATGGAACACAGGGTTCCTCGCAACTGCCAATGCGCTCTGACTGTCAGTGAAGATGGTGGTGGCAGAAGACTGGCCAACACCCAAATCAGCCATAAGGCGTCTGAGCCACACACACTCAACAATCGCTGTGAAAGCTGCCCTATACTCAGCCTCACAACTGGAAGTGGCCACAGTAGGCTGCTTCTTGCTCAACCAAGATATACATGAGGTACAAAGCATGAAGCAAAAACCACTGGTGGACACACGAGTGTTATAGCAACCAACCCAATCTGAGTCAGAAAAAGCATGCAAATCTGGCGGTAGTGATCCCCCCTTGGGATAAAACAACCCAAGTAGCCTAGTACCACTCAAGTAGCGAAAGATGCGCTTAACCGCTTTCCAATGCGTGACTCCTGGGCAATGCATAAACCTGCTCATCTGTGAGACAGCAAACTGAATATCTGGCCGAGTAATGCATAAGTAAATCAAGCATCCAACAGCCTGCTGATAGAGAACAGCATCAAATGCATCTCCAGCATCATGAAGACTCAATCGTAAACCTGTCTCCATAGGAGTGGCAATAGGCTTACAGTCTTCAAGGCTAAAACGCTGCAATAATGTTTCAATATATTTCGTTTGACACAAATCCATTCCACCATCAACGTGCATAAACTGAATGCCCAAATAGTGATGCAAATGCCCCAAATCAGACATCTCAAATGAGGCATGCAAATCAGCCTTAAAATCAGCAATATCTGTCTCAATAGGACCAGTGAGCAGCATGTCATCAACATAGACAACAATGATCAGAACCATATCATTAGCACGTTTAACATATAAGGTGCTTTCAGTTGGACTGTTCTCAAAACCATGTGCAATCAGATAGGCATGTATCTTCTCATACCAAGCACGTGGTGCTTGCTTTAAACCATATAATGCCTTCTTTAACCTGCAAACCTGGTTTTCATGCCCTTTCTGCACAAAGCCACAGGGTTGAAAAACATACACTTCCTCATGCAAGTCACCATTCAGAAATGCTGTTTTAATGTCCAACTGATGTACATTCCAACCATGATGGGCTGCAAGTGCACAAATGCTCCGAACAGTAGTCATACGGCATATAGGTGCAAAGGTCTCATCAAAATCAATGCCTCTTTCCTGTGCAGAACCCTTTGCAACAAGCCTAGCCTTATACATGTCAACTGTACCATCAGGTTTGGCTTCAGCTTGTATACCCACTTAGTGCCAATGGCCTTCTTGCCAAGAGGCAAGTCACATAAAGACCATGTACCATTCTTCATTATAGCATCATATTCAGATTGCATAGCAGCCATCCAATTTTCTGAATTTTGTGCTTCATCAAAAGAAACAAGCTCATTCTCATCACAGAGACTAGATGCAGCCATAGCATAGCAATCTGATGCAAAGGAGGCACTATGAGAGCCTGAACGAGTACGATATGACAAAGGTGCATCTAATTTGCTGTCACGCAAAGTCTGCACCAGCCATTTTGGCATAGTTTTTGCCTGCTCAATATCAGCTCTCTCATCAACAAGTGCATCATAACACTGAGTCACAACAAAGGAGAACAAAGACATGTTCTCTTTTTCTTTTTACCTAAAGACCATTATATGAAGCAAAAAAGTGGGCATTTTACAATATCTAGAAAGCATCACGAGTCTTGCTTGTAAATATTGTCACTAGAAGCTTGATCTCATATCCCAAGTAGTCAAGATAGATATACTAAAATTCTTGCTGCCATGAAAACTAGTTGTTGAGCATGACCAAGAATCCCACATGATGATCTTGGACAATAGATTAGAGTTGAAAAGGTACAAGTAAGAATTCGCGAAGCTCCTTCATTACATCTATAACCTCAACAAGCACAGATGATAGCTAATTAAAAGTTACTCGAAAATTAGAGTACATGTGTTGCAAAAATCAGAGCATTTTAACAAGGCAATTAAGATCATCCCCTTTGTATGGTTAAGATCCCCATTGAATGCCTGGCCATATTAACAGAATATGAAATACATTTCACAAAAGCATTCCCACGAGAAGATAATATTCAACAAAATTATAGTAAGAAACATTCACACATGATCAGAGAAATGCTCAAGATAAATCAAGCTGAACACAAAGTGGAAGCAGAACTCCAAATTATATTTACATTAAAATGATCTTTTACATTTCATGTGTTCTACAAGAGTAATGTGAATCTACAATAGAAGCTGATCATAGCTTTCCTCAGGCTCAAGGATATTGGGATGAATGGCTCTTCAAGGTCAGCCATGTCCCCCGGTTCATCTGCAAGTGGGGGAACAGGCTCCCTTGAAGCTGGTTGGAATCTCTCCGTATCTGCAATGTGCTTCCTTCCAACCTCTTGGTCTTCATCTGGGCATTCATTCAGCCCATTGATTCTCATTCTAATGAAGCTCACTTGAGCATCATCCTTCTCCACAGCTATGCAGTGCCTGAACATCTTTAAGGAGCAAGCCAGAGTCGTTCCTGAAACAGCAGAAAACCACTTAGAGGCTTCAATCAACCATGACTAATAAAAATTGTGAAAATTGAAATTACCTGTGCCCGAAAAAAGGTCTAGGACCCAGTCATCATCATTGGAGAATAGCTGAAGCAATCTCATTATGAGTTTTTGTGGCTCCTGATAAGGGTTAACCAATGTCATGTCCCCAGCTACATGACGAAGTTTCTTGGTAACGGCTGGGAACATGAGAACATTTGAGATCCCATTCTCATTGCAATGCTCCCTGACTCTCCTTTTGCTTACTTCATCATAATAGCCAACTGTAATGCATTCAGTGGCGCTCACAAACCGATGCAAAGGAGTGTGATTTACGTTTGTCTTCACCTTGCAAAAAAGAACTATGAGTCACAGAGAGCATCATTAAAGCCATGGAGATAGAAAGAAGATTACTTACCAAGTGAGGCACTCCACAGCATGACATCTTGCCTTCAGAGCAGTTGAAACAGAGAAAGACTGGTCTCTGCTATGGAAAATTACTATCCTCCAAAGAGGAGACATAGTCAACTCTACAAAATCAGTGACCATCTTCCGAATCTGAGGGTGTTTGAAGGGTTCATCATCATTTACTGATCCCAACATCCTAAATCCATAGGGTATGTCCGCTATGAGAAGGGAGAAATGTTTTCTAGGCACAACAGAACAAATATTATTTACATCACTACAGAACACATTGTAATATACAGGCCTAAGGGGGTCTAGGGGATTGGAGAAACATTTAAGATCAGGTTCATCATCAAAATCCATCTCCTTCGCTTTCAGTCTAGATTTCTCATGCCTTGCTCTTTGAATGTGAGCAAGGAATGCAGGGGGGCAATCATCTAGTACCTCTGTAGACTTACTTTTCCTTGGTTTCTGCAGAAAAAATTGGAAAGACAATTAAAAGAGCTCTTCAATACAGCAAACAGAACATAAGGAACGGATGCATGGCATCGATTTCTTGTTGGGGTAGATGCTAGGCATCGACCTTCTACTGAAAATCGATGCTTGGCATCGACTTTGGGACATAAGTCGATGCCTGGCATCGACTTTTGCCACGAGGTCGATGCCAGGCATCGACTTATGTTGCAGGTCGATGCCAGGCATCGACTTATGCTGCAAGTCGATGCCAAGCATCGACTTATGCCCCCAAGTCGATGCCAGGCATCGACTTCTGCCTGCAGGTCGATGCCAGGCATCGACTTTTGCCTGCAGACTGATGCCAGGCATCGAATTTAGCTGTAAGTCGATGCCATGCAAGGCATCAAATTGGTTAGGTGAATCAAGGCATCTAACTTAATGGCAAACCAGGCACAACCTCAGAAAGAGAACCTACCCAATCACGAAACAGGATGAAATATTCTGATAAGGCTTTGTAGGATGATGTGGTTGGATAGTCTGCTTGGACCTCTGTCCAAGAAAAGCAACCCAGCCTCTTCATCATCACCTCCTGAATCTTCATGTACACTTTATGACTACAGACACAGAAATATAAAAGAGACTAGGTTAGACCAGAAGCATGGGAGGAGGGAAAAAGGATCTGAGCATAACATATATACTTATTGAGCTCAGTCACCATCTCCTCCAGGCTTAACTCCTTCGAGATTACCCTTGACAAAGTTGATATGATCAATGTATCATCCTTGATTCCTTGAAGGGCCCTCCATGGGGTCAGCTTCATGTCCTCAGGAGCCTCTTCAATTGAAAGGTCAACTTTCCTTCCCTTTCCCTTCAGATCAACTTGTGGGTTTGGCCTCGACTTTCGTTGCTTCTGGCCCTTGACCTCCTTGTTCTCCCACATTGTGAAAATTCTATCCTGTAGATCCCAGATCTCACCTGATCTGAATGCCAGTTGAAACCATGGATCATATTTCCTCAAAGCATCAGACTTTCTATTCTCATCCAATGCAATTCCAACCTCAATAAGGCATTGCTTTCGTAGATTGGGATGTATTCTTCCAGCTTCCTTCACAAGACAATCTTCATATTCATGGTGGAAGAACCGAATTCTCTCTATGGAGGACATTTTTTGCCTGTAGTCATTGTCGTTGTGATCCCAAGCAAGAAGCTTGGCTTCCTCAATTGTAAGACCAGCATATATCTTACACTCTGCATACCTAAAGAAAAATGTAGTAGGGTGCTCCTTCACTAACTGTCTACGAGCCTCTGCAGAGTGTGAACCTCCAATCACATAATAAGTGTAATCCTCAAACAAACCCTCATTGAAATCATCCACACAGCTGCACTCATTCGGATCCACCATAACAAGGAATGGCACAACAGTAGCATGAGGATTTATTTTCATTTTCTTCTTAAGATTCTGGATGTGCAAATTATGTGGCTCCCTGATCTCAAGGGGCCTCCTCCCTGTGACTGGATCTACAGGTGGCCTGTGGATGATATTGATTGGCAGGTGGAACAACTGCCCCTTCTTCACAACTTTTCTTCTAGCTATGTCCTCCCTCATCTTATTCTGCTCAGTACCAAGAACACCAGATGCAAGCTCTCCACCAGGTGCAACAATTATGTCCCTAGAGCTAGAGCTTGAGTCAGAAAACTCCTCTTCTGAAATTATCTTCTTTTTCTTTTGGAGTTTTTTCTGCACGCTCTGCTTACCCCTTGCCTTTACAGGGGTCGTCTTCTTCTGTTGTGTTGGCATGATATTGCCCTGGATCCATGGCATCAGGTCCTTGATGAAATTCACTGAGTCTCTGCATATCTGAGCTAGCCCTTCTGGAACACAGCACTCTGGGCACAAGAAATCCATCTTGCATATGACATTTCTTAATCCTTTCGATGTCTCCACCAAGAAAAGCAGGTTGTCAGAATCTTCATCTTCATAATCTAGTTTGTAAACAAGGCCATACTGAAAACCTTGTGTTGTCGTGATCTTTCCTCTGCCATAAGCCCCTGCGAACACAAGGAGGACTGCATTCTTCTCTTCAACGTACTGAAGGCACCACTCTAGATTTGTCATGTCCCGAAGTGGACGATCTGTCCTCATGACCTCCGTCTCCCTAGACCTTTCCCTCATATTTGGATCCTCCTCAGGAATTTTTATGCTACTCTGTCCACCTGAGGATATTCCTAGTGGGTTGCTGGTCTCAGAGGATAATGGTGCAATAATTTTCTTTGGTTTTGCTTGGTGACCAATGCCTTTGTCACGTTGCTGGTCACCAGAGCCCATGGTGACTCTGAGCTTCTTGATGGGCCTTTCATCCTTGTACTCCGCATCCCTGAAGGCACTTGGAAATATCAGATCAAACGTAAATGTGGTTTTCAAAGGCCCAAGTCCATGCCAGGCATCGATTTTGAGCTTCACGTCGATGCCAGGCATCGATGTTTAAGTGCATGTCGATGCCAGGCATCGACTTTGTGTTCAAGTCGATGCCCGGCATCGACTTGAGGGTGAAAGTCGATGCCAGGCATCGACTTGGGGGTGCAAGAGTCGATGCTTGGCATCGACTTTTGGGCCCAAGTCGATGCTTGGCATCGACTTTTGGGCCAAGTCGATGCCTGGCATCGACTTTTACCCTCAAGTCGATGCCTGGCATCGACTTGCACACAAAGTCGATGCCTGGCATCGACTTGGGCCCAAAAGTCGATGCCAAGGATCGACTTGGGCCCAAAAGCCGATGCCAAGCATCGACTTTGCACCCTAAAGTCGATGCCTGGCATCGACTTTTCAGTGCATGTTGATGCCGGCAAGTCGATGCTTGGCATCGACTTTTGGGCCCAAGTCGATGCCTGGCATCGACTTTCAGGTGTAAGTCGATGCCAGGCATCGACTTGTCGGTGCAAGTCGATGCCTGGCATCGACTTGCAATCCTAAGTCGATGCCTGGCATCGACTTACACCTTAAAGTCGATGCCAGGCATCGAGCTGTACATGCTTTGGATCCATATTTCTAGAGGTAAGAAAAATAAATACCTAGAAATCAGACTTTTTACACAGACATACAGAGGGAATCTTTTTGGAATCTTTATTTATGGTATGATTTTGTCTACCTCTTGGTACTTTTGCCAACATTCTTCTTCTCCATCAGACTTGGCTTGCTGGTATGCTGAGCTCTGTGCTCCATGGCTGTCTGTGCTCTGCTGCTCTCTCTTGCTCGTGGATTTTGAAAATGCGAATGATCTCCTCCTCTGATATTTATAGGCAATTGGGTAACTTGAACCAGAGACTAACTGGATCTAACTGAATGAGTCCAGTTGCTAACTAAATCTGTCAACTTATCTAGCCAGGGAATAGCACCCACACAAATAGGCTGTTTCAGAGCCACTTTAATGAAATATTCATAGACCCTTGCAACTATTTATATACATTTGCATAGAAATTACATTTCAATGGCAAGAGTATGGTATGTCCATGAGGATGTCTAAACTCATGTAGAGATTTTTTTCTTAGAATCTCTTTCTTGGGAGAAAATCAAGTCAAAGTTGTGTTAAATGTGGGAGACTAATGACATCTTTATAGTATTACCCTCCTCACTTTAGTTCATATTCACATTTATCTTGTAACTCACTGTTGAAATGGAAAATCAATGTATGAATAAACATTCAAGTACAGAACCTTGCAACTATTTATATACATTTTCATGGAAATTAAACTTCAATGGCAACAATATGGTATGTACATGAGGATTTCTAATCTCATGTAGAAGTTTTTTCTTAGAGTCTGTTGCTTGGGAGAAAATCAGGTCTAAGTCGTGAGATTAATGACATCTTTATAGTGTTATCCTCCACACTTTAGTTCATATTCACATTTATCTTGTAACACATTGTTGAAATGGAAAATCAATGTATGAATAAACATTCTGTGTACCTCTTTTACACATAATTCTTTTTTAATATACTTTCATCTACCTCTTTGATATCTAGCCAAGACCACAATAAAACCTAATCCTTGAAATCTTAACCAAATGTAAAATTTCTTCTTGTATAGTGTTCAATGGCATAGCATATTCCAGTTGGAACTCAACTTGGATATATTCCAGTTGTAAAATTTCTTCTTGTAAAATTTCTCCAAACAATTTTATTATATATTCCTGTTGGAACTCAACTTGGATATATTTTGATTCATTCACAATGCTTAGACTCAATGACTCATATGTAGTTAGAAATCGACTGTGTTTCTCATTTGAATCAAAAGTGAATCAA
The DNA here is from genome assembly GCA_020310875.1 of Ceratopteris richardii. Lineage (NCBI taxonomy): Eukaryota > Viridiplantae > Streptophyta > Polypodiopsida > Polypodiales > Pteridaceae > Ceratopteris > Ceratopteris richardii. The sequence continues at coordinate 58,277,112 of CM035428.1, forward strand.
ATCTTTGGTTCCCTTATTAGTGTATATTTGAGTAATTAAGTGATTTGATGTAATTTGATGTTTAATGTTATTTAATGTACTTTAATAAGCTTTTGATTTCATATCTTCTTGATGTGACATTTGATGTGACATCTTCACTTGATCTCGGATTTCTACTTATTTAAAAAGGTCATTCATCTTCAGTCTTCTGTGAACTCAATGAAGATGAGCTCAATCTTTTCAGTGGATGCTTGGGCATCAGCTTCCTCTGCTCATATTGATTCATTGTTCTCAGTTGAACCTTTCCAGAGAAGTGATGATCCCTATGATTTAGAACGTGCTGATGATTCCATGTTTTCTGTTGAGTCATTTAAGTTATCCAATTCACAGTGCAATGCTGCTCAACCAAATGCACCTCTTGATCTCCCATCTGATCCAACCATTGATCTCCCTTCTGACTCAAGTGCATGTGGAGCAACGAAAAAGCAAAGCAAGCTCAATCTACGATTTAAAAGAAGGTCTCGTGAAGTAAGTCGAAAAAGATTTAAATTTCTTACTTCAGATAGACAGATTGCATTGGATATTGTGAAGCATTGTTGTGGTTTGAAATGTTTGTATAATTTAGGAATGAAGAAACTAAAGCACATAAGAGAAAAATTCTTCCATTTAGATAGTGAAAGGCAAGATATATACCTTGTTTCTTGCATGCAAATGATTGAGGATAACATGTCAGTAACACGTGTTGGTTTTGAATATTTCTTTACTCAAAGGATGCCATGCTGTAGGGCTGCATTTAAAATTGCAATGGGTGTAGGAAATTTTAGAATACATAGGGTTCAACAAGGGTTTTTGAATGGGGATCTCATTTTGGATACGTTCCATGTTGGGACCAAAGGATCTGTTGGACGTCATGCAATGAATTGGATGATGAACTATTTTAGCTTGCATTGTGAAGTTATGCCTACAACTGGAAGGTTGCACTTGTCAGATAACTTTACTCGTCGAGAGGTATTTCAAATATATAGAGAAGACATGGAAAATAGAAATGAGAAGTATGTGTTGTATCGTCACTTTACTCGATTATGGAAGGAAGAGTTTAACAATGTTTCTATTCCTCGTAAAGTTAGAATGGGTGAATATTCAGTTTGCGCCACTTTGAAAAACATGGCAAAAGGGGCTACAACACCACAAGAAAAGCATAATTTTAAAAACCTTCTTAACAACCATCGTGACAGTCAAGCATTAGAGAGAAAGAAAGCAATTCATCATCGAAGTAAGGCACTCAGAAATCCGGAGTGTTATATGTGTTTGTTGATCGATGGTATGGATCAAAAAAAAACTTGTTTGCCACATTTTTATCGCATCCCTAAGGACATTGGAGATGAAGTCCTTGTGCAAATGCATTTGGTTGGTGCTTTGGTATACAATGGAACTGTAATGTCCAAGGTTTTCTTCACATATCCGAATGTGCATAATGATCCAAACCTTACAGTTACTGTCATTCATCGTGTTTTGCAATCATGGAAGGGTCTTTTGCCACCAACTCTATATTTGCAACTAGATAATACTGCAAGAGAGAATAAAAATTCTACAGTCTTTGGATATTTAAGCATGCTTGTTGAAAAACAGGTATTTCAGAAGGTTAAGGTAAATTTTCTTCTGGTTGGCTACACTCATGATCACATTGATCAAATGTTCAGTACTTTCTCTAAGAAGTTGGCACGTAACAATGCTTTTACTCTTCCGATTTTATCTGAGCTGATTTCAAAAGCATATACTCCAAAACCAGAAGTTCAACACCTCACACAGATTTATGACTTTAAGCACTTTTGCTCAATGGGCCTTGATAACAGTGCTAAGGTTTTGGCTCCATTGCATAATATTAGTTTCAACCATGTATTCTTGATGACGAGGGTTGATGAAATAACCCTTTTATTTGCAAAGCAGTATTCATCTTCTCTTGGGTGGAGCCTAAAGAGGGATGCAGATTCTTATTGCAGGTGCCTAATTTGTCTACTGTAACAGTGTATGGTGCAGAACAATCACCATATGAAGATAAAAACAATACAGAAAGATGTGGAAGTGTGGTTGATCAAAGTAAAAGCTGGATGCATGCACTCATTGAAAAGAAGAGACATATTGAGCGTGCAAAAAAATATGCTGGAGATCAAGATGTATCTTGGTGGGAGAACTTTTTCAATCATCAAGAAGAGATTATACAGTATACAATTGCAGGTCACTGACCAGTTGATGTTCCATTCACATGGGATTTTTGTACACAAAGATCCGTGAATGTGGCCCAAGCATGTAATGTAGATGCACTTCAAAGTTTTATACATCCACTAGAAAGAAATATTTATGTAGGCCCAAGGATGACAAAACAGGCAGAAGCAAGATGGCAAGGAAATTTAATAGAGATAAATGTTGGAACGCTTATTGCAGTACTTGCTGATGGTGATGAGGCTACCAGACCATTTTGGATTGCAAAGGTTTTAGAGATAACTAAAGATATTGATCAGAGAAGAATAGAGGCTTTGATTGTGCATTGGTATTACACTAAAAGTAGTAATGCATTCACAGGTAAATATAACTTAGAAATGGTGTGTGATACTAAACGAACAGGTTCAAAAAGGAAAAAGAATATTCGAAGCACATCCACTCTTAAAATGGATGATGTAGATATTCTTGTTTATGATTTTTCCTTGACAAAAACTGGTCACTTGAGGAAAGCAACCATCAACATGATAAAACAAAAGCTTCCAGATGTATGTGGTACAGGAAATCATAGGAAAACAAGAAGAGTTGTGCATGATCCTGCAGAATTTGGTATGTACGTGGATGAAGATAGAGCTCTTGTGGATATAGAAGAAGAAGAAGAGAGCTCTCAACAGTATGAGACTGAATCAAGTGCATCAGATGATGAGGGTGTAGACATAGATCGACAAAGTTGTGAGTTGCATCGAAGCTCTCAGATATTTTTAGTGCTTATGTAAATGCCTCAAAGTAGTTTGGTTAATGAAACCATGTTTTGTAGCAATTTTGAATAACAATCAGATATCCACCCATTAAAGATATGTCTAAAATGTTATTTTTGTGTAAAAACTATTGATTTCTACATTCTTATATATATTTTAGACATGTCAATGTCTTATCATATAGATTTTGGACATGTCAATGTCTTATCATATACATTTTGGGACACGTCAATGCCTAATATAGTGAAATTTTGACTACATTTTGAGCTCATTTTTTTTTGAGAAAATGACAAAAAATATCAAAAATTACTTGTTTTCACCTCATTTTTGTAATATATGTATACTGGTGTAAAGGAATTCCAAAAATGAGGTGAAAACATGTAATTTTTGACGAGAGTGTTCTCTTTTTACAACATAGTTCTCGTTTGTTACGACTCGCTGTTATCATGTAAATCTGCATCAGAAATGGAATGATCTACATCATCATATGGAACCTGCAAAGGCTGAGAAGTTCCCTCATTAGGACCAGCACTAGCCTGTCCACCTGTAAAAAGCGGCATCAAAGTATCATACATGTCTTTGGAGCTAACAGATGTCTCCTTAGTACATGAAAGCAATGGCTGAATAGCATCTTTCACAAAGACAACATCACGGCTAACCAGAATGCATTTAGTCTGTGGATGATACAGACGATAGCCTTTACTTTCAGAACTGTATCCAACAAATATCATCCAATTTTCTACGATGTTGTTCAGGCACTAATGCATATGCCAAACAACCAAAAACACGCAGATGAGCAACAGATGGCTTGCGGTCATGCCAAGCCTCATATGGAGTGATAGACTGCAACGCTTTAGTGGGACACCTGTTCAGTACATATGCTGCACACATGACAGCTTCAAGCCAGAAACTATGTGGTAAAGCCTGACTTTTGACCATGCACCTCGCCATTTCCATGAGTGACCTGTTCTTTCGTTCAGCAACTCCATTCTGTTAAGGTGTATATGGCACTGTACATTGGTGTTTTATCCCACGTTCAGCCAAAAATGCATTAAAATCTGAAGACATATATTCTCCCCCTCAATCAGAACGGAGGGTGCCCATTTTACATGCTGACAGATTTTCAGCCAAAAGCAAAAACTGTTTGAAGCACATGAACACTTCGGACTTTGCTTTGAGTGGATATACCCATGCATGCCTGGAAAAATCATCAATGGAAGTCACGAAGTAAAGGTAATTTCCAAAAGAGGGTGTCTGCATAGGACCACAGACATCACTATGTACAAGCTGTAATTTCTGTGTAGCCCGAACTGAACCATCTTTTGGAAAGGAAGAACGCTGCATTTTGCCCAAAATACAGCCTTCACAAACATGTTTTCCAGGAGCCTCAAGTTTGGGCAAAGAGGACACCATTTCAGATTTCTGCAGGCGTAGCAAACTAGCAAAATTCAGATGACCAAAGCGTGCATGCCAAAACTTTGCATCTGACATAGCCTGAGAATCATGAACTGCACATGCCGAATCATTCACAGATCTTTCATAGTCTATGAGCTTATACAGCCCATGACATAAGATGCCAGAAGCAATAGTCACATCACCATTTGAGAGATCATGGACTGTACACCTGTCATCAACGAATTTCACAACCAAGCCAATCTTGGCTAATGCAGAAACTGATAACAGGTTCTTTTTGATCCCTGGCACAAATAAAGCATCTGACAAAGTGAAAGAACTACCATCAGCAGTAGTCAGAATGATCTTACCAACTCCCATAATAGGATAAGAGGAGTTATTGGCGCATGTGACAGTATTCCCTGTAGGGGCAGGCTCGAGTGAAGAGAAGAAACTGCGCTGCAAGGTAATATGTTTGGTCGCCCCACTGTCAAAGTACCAAACATCTGAGTCTACTGCAGACATGCACTGATCATGAGAAGATGGGTCAAAACTGCAGACAGTAGTAAACGCCCATTCTTCTTCCTGCACAAGATTTGCTGACTCTGTTTTTGGTGTAGAGGCCTCTGCAACAACCATTCCAGCCTCTTTCTTCTTTGCCTCTTTAGCAGCTAGTTTTGGACAGTTCTTTATAATATGTTCATTTTCTTTACAGTACTTGCAGAACAATTTCTGCTTTTCTGATTTCTTCTCATCTTTATCCTGGTTCTTCGATTGTGCAGCATTTGCAGATTTCTGCTTACTAGTAGAAGAGCTCCATTTTCCTTTGCCCTTTTGACTAGCCAGGAAAGCTTGATCTGCAACACGCATAATGGACCTGTTCTGCCTGGACTGATCTTCCTGCAACACAACAGAGACTAATTCCTCAAATGACAAGGCATTCAGATTGCCTTTCATCATCAACCAAAGAGTAGAGGCAAAACTCTGATATGAATCAGGAAGACCATTCAGAACGGTCTGCACAAGTGAGCTATCTGGTATAACCTCATCAGAAAAAATCAATTGTTCCTTCAGGTCTTTGATCTTTGTAAGAAAACTGTCCATAGAATCACCTTCATTCATGTGCTCACTCTCCAACTGTTTTCGGAGGTAAGCAACACGAGCCTCATTCCTAGCCTGGTACAAAGTGGTAAGTGTATCCCAAGCATCCTTTGCTGTTTTGCAAGAGCAAATGTGAGGAATAATGGCACGTTTGATAGACAAAGCTATCAATGTATGTGCCTGGGCATCTCTACCATCCCAACGAATCTCCTCTGCAATAGGTGCAACAGAAACAGCAGCACGAACAGGAATCTGTGGAATATCATCTTCGACACCATCTTCATCAGCTCCAGCACCTCCAGCACCTGTATTTGTAGTACATGTAGTCGCAGGTGTAACAGGACGTCTTTCAACACCCTACACAATGTTCCACAGTCCTTTTGCAACCAGTACATGTCGCATCCTATAAGCCCATAATGGGTAGTTGGTACCATCCATCCAACTTATCCTCAATAGCCAACATACCGAATACATCACTACTTTCAGCTATGGCCGGTGACTAAAATACCTTGATGCAGAAAATTGACTGTATCTCAAAAAGTTGAACGAAACTGCCAAGACGAGTTCTGCTAGACCTGTAGCAGACTTTGAGATGCTTAAACTGGCGAACAGAAACTGGTATATACCTTTGGCACAAAAGGACGAAATAGCCTGCACAAGCGCTACGATAGTGCGTTCAAAGGTCAAAACAAGCTCAGATCGCAATTTCGACACCACAGAGTGAAGCCGTTTTGATCTCGGAAACACCATGAGTATGCTTACCAAATTTCGTGTGAATCTGAGACTGCAAACAGAGGAGTGTCGATGGCGCCGTAGAAGAAGCGACGACCTGCTCTGATACCAATTGTTGGAGATAGACGTCTGCGGAAGCACACGAACAGCACAAGGAAGAAGAAGAAGCTTGGAGCACAAACACACAATATTGAATGTATTACTAGAGAATGTACAAAGATAAGTAGCCCATTAGGGCAATAGGCGTATATACAAGCCGGGGAAAAAAAAACCTCCTAAAGAGGGAAAAAAGTGTCGCGGCGGTCCTAGAGTGTTCACACACATCACTACCTAAATATATCAACAATTCGACCATATTCGATGCCACATTAGCTTATTCAGACAAGAGCAAATATTTTTTGCACAGTAATTCAGAGAATTTTTTATCGAAATACTATCGGTCCAATACTTTTTTGATCGAAAAAGATTCGCCCGAATATTGTTTTATAAAAGAATACACTTAGAGTCAATTCCTCATGAGACTTACTTTATTTTTTGCATACTTACAGTGTCATACAAAGAACATGGTATAAGCTCTTGTTAAAAATATTTAGTCTTTTAGTATTAAAACAATAAGAAAATATTTTTGTTTATTTAAAATTATGAGTTAAAATCTATTGTGATTGTTTGACTCATTGATTCTTACTTTACAATAGTAAATGTGTGTGTATGATTGTGAGTAAAAAATATATTGTGATTGTTTAAATCAATATTGATTTTTACTTCACAATGTTATGTGTATGTGTGTGTATGTCATATGATTGTTAGTGAAAATCTAATGTGATTGTGTATTCGCATGTATATCTGTGTGTATAATTATGAATTTAAAACTATTGTATGTGTTGGAAAAAAAATTATCTTCTTTTTTATAATTCAAGGCTTGAGAAGGTGTTAATAAGTGAACTAGAACTTTTTAAGTCTCTAGATGGCTTTGTCTTGTAGCCTTATTAATACCTTCTCATATCTTTGAATTGTAAAGGCATCCAGTAAAGTTTGATCCAATAGTTTGTGTATGTGCATATAAGTGTATAGTTGTGAATGAAAATCTATTGTGATTGTCTGACTCAACATCGATTCTTACTTCACAATAGTATGTGTAACTGTATGCTCATATGATCGAGAATTTAAAAACTATTATGATTGTCTGACTCAACATTGATTCTTACTTCACAATACTATGTGTAAATGTATATGTGTGTTTGATTAAAAATTAAAATCTATTATGATTGTTGGACTCAACATTGATTCTTACTTCACAATAGTATGTGTAATTGTATGTGTGTGTGTAATTGGGAATTAAAATTTATTGTGATTATTTGACTCAACAATTATTCTTACTTTACAATAGTATGTGTAAGTATATTTGTGTATATGATTGAGAATTAAAATCTATTGTAATTATTTGACTCAACATTGATTCTTACTTCACAATAGTATATGTAATTGTATGTGTGTGTATGATTGAGAATAAAATCTATTATTCATTGTTTGACTCGACATTGATTCTTACTTCACAATAGTATGTATAATTGTATATCTGTGTATGATTGAGAATTAAAATCTATTATGATTGTCTGACTCAACATTGATTCTTATTTCACAATAGTATGTGTAAGTGTATATGTGTGTATGATTGAGAATTAAAATCTATTGTAATTTTCTAACTCAACATTGATTTTTACTTCACAATAGTATGTGTAATTGTATGTGTGTGTATGATTGAGAATTAAAATCTATTGTGATTGTTTGACTCAACATTGATTCTTACTTCACAATAGTATGTATAAGTATATATGTGTGTATGATTGAGAATTAAAATCTATTGTGATTGTCTGACTTAACATTGATTCTTACTTTATAATAGTATGTGTAATTATATGTGTGTGTAATTGTATATGTGTGTATGACTGAGAATTAAAATCTATTGTCATTGTTTGATTCAACACTGATTTTTACTTCACAATAGTATGTGTAATTGTATGTGTGTGTATGATTGAGAATTAAAATCTATTGTGATTGTTTGACTCAACATTGATTCTTTCTTCACAATAGCATATGTAAGTGTATGTGTGTATATGATTGAGAATTAAAATCTATTGTAATTATATGACTATGCATTGATTCTTACTTCACAATAGTATGTGTAATTGTATGTGTGTATGATTGAGAATTAAAATCTATTGTGATTTTCTGACTCAACATTGATTCTTAATTCACAATAGTGTGTGTTATTGTATGTGTGTGTACGATTGAGAACTTTAATAGATAGAAAATGTAAATACATGGGTTAGTAGATTGAAAAACTTTGAGAGATTCATAGTAGTTTGTATATATTTCAAGATATATACTTAGTGGAATGTATATCTTATTTAATATTGATTTATGTTTTCTTCTTGTAGATATGAAGTCTTCATAAAGCAAGCATTATGGGAAAGGAAAAAGAATGTTCATATGTGATTATTCATCAAGAAGGTAAAACAATCTTCACAATACAATACAAATATTATGGACGTCGTTATGTAGGAAATGCAACTCGGATAAAAAAGCATCTTTTTAGTATAGGTAATAATATGGTAGGATGCTCTAATCCAAAAAATATTATATAGGTACACTTTGCAAGTTATGCAAACAAATGTACAAGGTATCACATCAAAAGGATTTAAAATCATGAATAGTTCACAACACTTTCCCAGTAGTCTAGGTGTAGAGCAAGAATGAGTAGATGCATCAATGACAATAAAGGATCCTCATAATATTTCTACTCAAGTATGAGAAACTATTTTTGAGAATAATCAAGATACATATACTATATTTTCTCCATATACGTCAAGAAAGAGTGGACTCGATGAATGTAGTAAAAACGATGGATCTAATAATGTGTCACCATGTTTTGTCCATACTAAATCACAGAATACAATACCTATACCTTTTGACAAGCAAGATTGTTTTAAGCTTCATCTTAAATGGACTCAAGCATTTTTAGCATCTGGGATTCCTTTCAATATTATTCGTGATCCTATTTTTGAAGATGATTTGATGTCAACTGCATGGAATGGATTCACCATGCTAGATTACAATAAACTTGTGACCAGAGTATGTAGATAAAGTGAAGAAAAGTACTAAAGCTGTTTTAAAACGAACAGTGCTTAATTATGTACCCATGTATGGATGCACAATAGCATTAGATGGATGGAGAAGTTTTCAGAAGAAGCCATTGATTAATTTCATGGTTATATGTCCAAAGGAAAGCATGTTTTTGGAAGTTGTTGATACTTCTCTTAAAGAGAAAAGTTCAACTTTTGTTGTAAAGATATATGAGCATGCTATATCATGCATAGGTGGTCCGAAGAATGTGACTGCAATAGTGATTGATAATGCATTTAATTTTTGAAGTGTTGGAATTGCAATATAGAACAAGTATGAAGGCATTACTTGGGTTCCATGCGCAAAGCATATACTAAATCTATTATTAAAAGATATAGGTAGATTATCTTTCATTAAACAAAATTTATTAGATGCAAATCATGAGATCAAATTCATCAGAGAAAATCAATTTTCATATTTGCTCTTCATTTGAAATCCCCTAATAAATCACTTCATATCTTTTATGCTACACGATTTGTGATAGCCTATATTGTGCTCAGTGGATTATTGGAATTCAAACAAGCTCTTATAGAAATGATTGCAGATCAAAGATGGAAGGCATGGCTAGAGAAATATCCTTCTTATCGAGTTGCAGCTTCAAAGTGCATGTCTCTAATATAATCATAATTTTTTTGATGTAATCTTGAAAAAATCATCGATATCACTAAACCTTTTGTGGAACTTTTACAAATTGTTGATACCGATAAGTTTGTGATAGGAGAAGTTTATTGAGTTATGTTAGAAGCTATTCAAAAAGTAAAAGACTAATCAATTTTCATTGCAAGAAAAAACACAAATTGTATCATTAATAGAGAAAAGATGAACACAAATGCATACTTATTTACATGGAACAGCGTTCGTCTTGGATCCGATATTTCAACTCAATGATCAAGTCTCCAGTGTCAAACAAAGAAGTTATGGTAAATTTCAAAATCACATATCAGTTATTACTTCCAAACATAGATGGTCGAGATGCATTCCATCAAAGAGTAGCTTATGTAAATCAAAAAGAATATTTTGGAGATCTATGGCACATTGAAGCAATTCAAAAGCATCCATCTTTTATATGGTGGAAAGAGTGCTCCAACCAAGATAACTTTTACAACAGCATAACAAACTTTTGGAGAATTTCAAACTCATGAAAGTTTAACAAATAATTCATAGAGTGATCATGATTTAGATATAGATCACAAGGATGATTCAAACATGGCAAAAATAAATGACATGATATCTATAATAGATAATATTCACAATGAAGAAAATGTACTTTGAAAACTTTGATTAGATTCAATTACAAAAACAATATTTTTAACATAAAGTGATGTCTTTGATTGCAAAAAGCAACTTATCTATTCAGTGTTTTGTTGATTGAATAATTCATCGATAGTGAATCGATCAAAAGATGATGATGCATGTGATAATCTTCCATATCTATTCTCATATGCGTCAAAAGATATTTGTAAATTTTTCACTTGATTTTTTAAATCATCAATTCTCGTTTGTTGATCATCAATTATTCTTTGTAATTCAAGAATTGTAAATCCTTCATTGTATAATTTTGCTCCCTGTGATGATAAATCATGAATAAAATTATATTATTCAAATAGCAGAATATAAGATCGCTTTTGAGAAAGAGGGCCTTTATGTTTTTAATGATGAAATTCTATACGATTTTGAGGACAACCCAAACCTATACCTACATTCTTCAAACGATCATCCCAATCTACACGTTGATGAAAAATATCCTATACAAAAACTTTTTGAATGAAATATAGTAGTATTTCATTATTACTTAGTAATGATTTTTCAACTTGAACAAAGCACCGAAGTAGAGTTTCTGCTAATCCTTTATGTTGTAATTCAAAAAGCTCTAATGATATTGTTTTTTTCATCCTTCTTATAACTCAAAAAATAACATTATAAATAAAATGATTTGAACATAGCTTTTTTACTTGTTTCATTGATAATGATTCTCCTTTTAATCCCTCTAATTTTAAATCTTGGTAGAATAAAAATACTAATCTCAATTGCATAAATTAAACATTTTGTTCAGATAAAAATCCTTCGAGATTCAATATGATCAAGGTCATTATTCACATCTGACATTCTTATCATGTTTTACTTTCAAATCTGCAAAACAAAACCACTTTACCTCAAATGAATTCATATCATCTAATTCACAAAAATCAAATAATCAAATGATACCACATTATTTAATCCACATAATTCAAATAAATCCACATCATTTAATCCACATAATTCAAATAAATTTACATAATTCAAATGATGTCACTTCATCTAATGCAGATAATTCAAATAAATCCACATCATTTAATTCACACATCTCAAATAAATCTAAATCATTATTCTATTTAATTCAAATGAATCCATATCATTTATTTCACTTAATTCAAATGAATCCATATCATTTAATTTACATAGTTCAAATGAATCCATATCATTTATTCCACTTAATTCAAATGAATCCACATCATTTAATCCACTTAATTCAAATAAATACACATCATTTAATCCACGTATTTCAAATGAATCCACGTCGTTTAACCCACATAATTCAAATAAATCCATATCATTTGATCCACATATTTTAAATGAATCCACATCATTTACTTCACTTAATTCAAATGAATCCACATCATTTAATCCACTTAATTCAAATAAATCCATATCATTTACTCTATATAATTCAAATGAATCCACATCATTTAATCTACTTAATTTAAATGAATCCACAACATTTACTCCACATAATTGAAATGAATCCACATCATTTATTCCACTTAATTCAAATGAATCCACATCATTTAATCCACATAATTCAAATGAATCCACATCATTTATTCCACTTAATTCAAATGAATCTTTATCATTCAATCCACATAGTTGAAATTAATACTTATTGTTTTTAATATGGTCTTGATCCATCGGTAATCCATATCGTTAGACCATACCGAATTAGATTCAAAATATTCTAAGTACATGTGCGTCTACTCTTTTCAAGATACATCTCTATAACATGCTAGTTCTAAACCATATTTAAACTTATAAACTCCATTTTTATCAATGGGATAACTATTTAAATCTATGAATTTCAAAAGTTGCAAAAAGAATATCGAAATTTTATAAGCCTCGACTTTTATTAAATGGAGGATTAGTAGATATATATTCGGATGCAATGCACTAGTACTTTCAACTCCACTCATTTCTAGTTGATATTTTCAGATCAAGTAGCTTTATAAAACTTCTTTTTATTGACAAACACATTGCTCTACCAAAATCACATAGTTCGATAAAATGCTTTTTGGACATTTGTTAATATAATACTTGTGCTCCTCTTGATACACTTCCAAATTTATCTTTAATATTGATATGTGTTGTTCTAGATAGATGTTCAATGAAATACATTTTCAATCAGAAGCACTTTCAATCGAAAACAAGTCCGTGTCCGATTCATTTTTTTCACGCTTATTCAAAAATCCCCCGAATAAAACAAACATATTTGATATTTTTTGATTATTCGGTCGAAAAAATGCAACCTATCGAAATACATGCATGCTCTTGAACTTGACATAACCTCCAACCTTAATCTCTGAATATAAATATTTATGAAAAATGCATAAAGCATGAAGGATTATTTATAAAGAAGCTGGTTAAAAATTTAAAAAAAAAAAGCAACAAAGCAGTCTTAACAAACAACCACATGATTAAAGCTGATGTGGAAGATGAATATTCATTCTTTACCTTTTGAAGTCCAAATAAGGACAAAACAATGATTGACTTTGACAATGCCTCAAAAGGATATATTCTGAAGACATCTTGAGAAAAAAAATCTAACAATTGAACTTCTAAAAGAGCAAACTCATTTCAGGCCAAACATAGCTTAAAGCAGATACTATCCATTCTTTTTTATCTTTTGAAGTCTCAATATAAATTGAGCAATCAATGACTTTGAGAATGCCTCACAAGCATGTATTCTAAGAACATTTAGACAAGCATAATTTAACAATTTAAGTTGCAAAAGTGCACAAATTCACTTATAAATCAAAGATCATTCAAGCTTTAAATCGCTTATAAACTGTTCGGATCCTTTTTTCTTTTAAGCTTCTGAAAAATGTTTTCTTTTTAACCACACATAAGGCAAAGCTTGAACAAACCACTTGAATATACCACTCAACGAAGTACTAGACAGATCGTGCATTTTTTACTGACTATCCTGAACAGGCAACAAGTTGAACTGACTCTTGCAAGATGAATCACGATGGCACTATCAATTCAGATTTGAACTCAATATAAAACATCTATGAGTTCCATATCACAAACAACGATATGCTATAGGAATCATACAAAATGTGACAGACATTCTAAGCTCCAAGTAATGCCAAAAATGCTCTTCTTAAGATGCTCAAGGAAAATTAGTTATAATATACAAGAATTGATTTCATGTAAATTCAGAGTTTAATGAAAACTGCCCCAAGAATTTAAATAGATAAAAGATATTTAAACAGTTTTTATGTTTTAAAAAAAGGCAAATTATATGACTTATGATGCAAAATAACCAAATATCAAGGAAAGGAAAGCCTGACAAGGACACTGCAGTATCCACTCAGTCTCAAAGTTAGGAGTGCAATTATTTGAAGTTCAGTAACATGTTTGGCCATTGTTGAGATAGAGGATGCTTTGAGAAATAGAGAGTAAATACCAAGACATGGGATTTGAATTCTGATTTCCACCAACATTACTGCTTGCATCCCTTAAAAATGACAAGCTAGCTAAGATAAAGATATTTGTGGACATCGTCAGAAAACAAAAGTGCTAATGAAAACTATAGAGGGTCCTGAATGCCTCCTTGATAAGGGTGTCCTTAGTGAGAGAAATACATTGCATGTGCTTAGAGAAATATGCTTAAAAATGGCCTGTTGAAAACATGTTTAACTAAAACAAATCGATAACCTCACCTATGTGACCTTAAATGGCATGGGCATAAAATTTAATTGAGTCTGAATACTGACGATACATAAACATTTACCCCATTATGCAGACACCATTTATGGATAGCCTTCAAGATTGCTTTCTATTTAATTCTTGTGAAACAGAAAAATCAAACCATCTGATTTGATATATTGGCTTTCATGATCAGCTAATAATGAAGATAGTTATGTTGTAAATAGCAATAACAGAAGCCCTTTAAGGTATTGAATAATCTCAGAGCCACCCAGCTTTGATGTCCCATACACTCTATCGACAAAAGTGATCGGAACCTGAGCAATGATCAGCAAAGCATGTCTCAGAGACAACACGTTCAGATAACTTGTGGCTAAGTCACTCAGTTTTACCTCTTTTATATTGCAGCCTTTGCGAGAGGCCCTTACAATTAGCTCCATTTGAAATGCATAGCCTTTGCTCACACAGCTGTTAATAAGCTCCTCAAAAATATTTTTCTTATACAAACTGCAAGACCGTAACCAAGCTGGTTCAGAAATTAGTGAGAATGTTTTCATGCAAGCAGCCAAAATAGTACACTTACCGGAAGGAACCTGTTAAATCTGATACTCCAGGCCACAACAACGTCTGCGCAAGAACATTGGCACCTCGACTTGTCAATTTACGGCGAAGATCCCAGCCATGAACACCACCACCTTTGACATAACGTGTCCCAGTAACGATATCAGCACCAGTTTCCTGTTGCTTTCTGCAACTCACTTGGCACAGGCAATTCACGAATTAAGATTCGATTCATAATGGCCAAACAGATCCGGCTAGTAACTCATTGACCAATGCAGTGAGCAGATAAGAATAATAATAAAGAGAAGAAAAAAAAAAAAAATATATATATATATATATATATATATATATATATATATATATATATATATATATATATATATATATATATATATATATATATATATATATATATATATATATATATATATATAGAGAGAGAGAGAGAGAGAGAGAGAGAGAATGTGGATGAGAAATACACCTGATGAAGGCAGGAAGATACTTTGGCTGCAAAGCAAACACCATTTGCATCAGAAAACTATCATTTATTGCAAGAGAACGCTAATTTTGTAAAAAATGGTACGGCCTGACAAGAGCTTCTGCATACATGATGAGAGAGGTCAGCATCCATTATGATCACAAAATCTCCAGATGCATGCTTCACACCATGCACATATGCCGTTCCTGAGGTCAATACAAAGTTCCATGATCAGCTCGAACTCCAAAACCTAGAACCTGAAAAGGGCAGTTAAGCTTCACC
This sequence comes from Ceratopteris richardii, assembly GCA_020310875.1. Lineage (NCBI taxonomy): Eukaryota > Viridiplantae > Streptophyta > Polypodiopsida > Polypodiales > Pteridaceae > Ceratopteris > Ceratopteris richardii. Next base: position 58,292,757 of record CM035428.1, read on the forward strand.
TAATCCAAGTTTGGCAGATCTAGGCCTCAAGAGCTGCAATCAAAACTTAAATATTAGAGGTATTACATTGGTTTCAAGTATAGAATTTAAAAATGAAATAGAACATCATACTAAATGAAACAGATTTTCGACTCATTCTTACAATTTTATCCTCCCCGTAAAGTTTTTGGAGGTTTCTAACAACATCTTGTGTACCATCAGGACTGGCATCATCAATTACAA